>CAIGQQ010033238.1:3089710-3102776 GCA_903798035.1 Danio albolineatus
AAATAAAATAAAATAAAATAAAATAAAATAAAATAAAATAAAATAAAGATTCTTGTAACACACTTAAAAGTTACTTTTTATTGCAATCTATCTGCCTGGTTGAAAACTACTGCTTTCAAAACAATGATGAAAAAAGTTCTAATCCACCTGCTTTCTCATAGTGAATTATTTTGAATTGTGCACATTCAGATTAGTGTTCTGGAGTATTTCTGTCAGTCTAATGAGAGAAAGGACACACATTTCAGATCGGATTGCGTCGGTGAGGGAGATTGGAAGAGGTAATTAGCGACACCCTTACAGTTAAATGAAATTCATTTGCTGTTTAATCATCTATGTCAATGGAATATGATAGACAGACAGAACCCAAACACAGCACTGCAATCTCTGTGCATTTGCAAGACCCAGATGAATCACTTTGAGCCCAGTGTCATCAGTGTTTGAGGTCCGAGGACAAAACGGATCACTAAATTAAAAAGCATTAACTTCTAAGGTGTGTGTGTGTGTGTTGGAGGAAGGGAAGAAATGGATCAATCAGCGCAGGGATTGGGGGAGCCTGTAAGTGCTATCTCTAGGTAAATCTTATTTAATGTTTCCCTAATTAGAATCAATGCAACCCAATTTCCAAAGCCCATGCCTTTGTTATGTGCAAATAATCAATCAGGTAGGCTGGGACCATGGCTACTCCTCTCTGTTTGTGGAAGAAAAAAACAGATAGAAAAAAGAGAGAGAGAAAAGATACTGAGAGCTCAGAGACAGACTGATAAAAGCCTCTGTTAATGGAATAAAGTACGAAGCTCCTTTATAAAAGCAAAACATTTGTCTGAATGCCCATGCAAAGGTGGACGTCTTCTGGATTACCATCAGATAACAAGACAGCAGTGGGAATTTATGTTGGTAAAAAAAGATACTTGAATTCAAAATTTAGTGAAAAGGGAATATCCATTTGGCAATTTTTAATCTTGGAATTGCACAGAGCTGCTTTCTGAAAATAATCGTTCAAATAATTTGTTTGTGAATCACTGTTAGAAGTTTTTATCAATTAATTTTTTTAAAACGAAGATAAAATATACACATTTTAATGTGCTAAAATGCAAAGATATTTGTTTTGGTTCCCCCCCAAATAAACTTTCATCTTTTTTTATGCATTTTCACATAATTTTTTTGTCATTTTTAATTCATTTAAATAATCTTGGCTTCACTTTCAGTTATTTTAGAACACAATTTATCATTGATATATGCTACCGTTTGTCTCAAACAGTAAATGCAGCTTCTTTCTCTCCAAAAAATATTCATTCTACAGTAAACAAACTCAATTTTAAATTTTGACTTTTCTTTTATCTGAAAAAATGGATAGCAGGCCACATTGAATGCTTTGTCCTGTTCATTTTTCTACAAGTAGTCCATCTCCTCCTCCTCATATTGTCTCTGAGCTAATATAAAGTCCCTGTCCTGCTAGCATACAATAGCATCGAGAGAAAAAAATGAAGTAATGAAATGGGTGCTGGACATAGAGAATAAGCTTTAAAATAAGTTGCTCTGGGTGGCTGGATATAAGCCTGAACCTGGAAGGAGGGATCAGTAGGATTAGGCAAGAAGGTTATTCAGAGCCCAGTATTCCTAAAATGATTTCTACCACTGTAATAATTAAGATTATTTCCACTGCTATCATGCATAAAAGCATATTGTGTTCCAGGAGAATATGCTAGCATTAAGTAAAAAGGCTTTAGGGACAAATCTGTTAAGCGCTGCCGTGCTGTCTCTTTGCGGAGCAGGCTGACAGTGCGGAAGCTCCACTATTGTGGGTTTGATGTCTTTGCCAGATTGGATTTAATCCGGATTAGGCCTCTCTCTCTCTCTCTCGCTCCCTCTCCCCTAACACACACACACGTGCACAAACATCTTTGTCGATTGGCTCTGTCATATACTACATGTCTGTCTTTCTTGTTTTGTGTCCAATTTCCGGGCGCAATGGAAATAAGGCAGGTCACTGTGAGGTGACATTGAGACTGTGTACTTTTTTTTTCAGGTTTGATGGATACAAATATGTAAACTGACATCATTTACTCACACTCAAGCTATCATCTTTCAGGTAAAAGTGGCTGAAAATGTAAAGTTATTCAAAGTGGAAAATCTAATAAGAAAGTGTCATTAAAAAAAAATCTACAATTTAATATTAATGATGTTAAAATAAAGATTTTACAATGATCGCAACTTTTAAATGGTAAAAATAATAATAAGTTTCAGCAAAAACGACTAAAGCTTCACCTTAAATTAAAATTTAACTATAAAAAAACTAATTTAAGCTATTAATATATATTACAATTGTACTTTAAAGATACTAAAGTGACAATGTGTAATCAAAAATAATCTGGTTAGCATTTCTCATTATGGTTAAAAGTGCAATGTAATTTTACAGTGTTAAAAAAAAAGTAAATTGACAATCCCAGACACATTTGTGTGTGAAAGCTCACATTTGATGGTTTTTCAACCAAATAATTATTTGATAATTGTTACATTTCATCAGTACTTGAGGTGTTTTGTATTGGTGTGTATGACAATTTGTGTGTATGTTTGTGGTAAAGATGTCATGCAGGGATTGATGATTTTTGGGGGGTTCATTAAATCACACTTCTACTTTTAATATTTATTTGTATAAAAAAATTGATTAATAATATTATAAATGAATACAATGAATTCTTACATGGCTTTTTGGGTGGCAGAGCCAGTTGAGGGTTCAAATAGGGGCTGTTTTCTGCATCTATCCGGCGTTTGTATTTCTGTCTTCCGCCGCGAACACGGTCCAGTCGAACACCTGATGACAAAAAAAAGAGAAGAAAAAAAGACAACGCTTACTTTCCACACATCATTTTATCACAAGCACAAGCTCTTCAATAAAGCAGCCAGATAACCTGCGCTGTCACTTTAAAAGCTCTGTGAGTGGAGCGGGCCGCTGTGAGCCCACCATAAATGGCCCGGCAGCTGTCAGTGGCCATTTCAGGGATGTGGACAGGAGATGACCAGCTGCTGACAGACAGGGGCACAGTCGCTCTCTCCATGTGACGTCCCGACACGCACCTGCCCATCTCCCGCTCATCTTTAGAGCACTCAGCTCGCCACAAAATAACAGGTAAACAGCGAACGGCCATTAACACTAGAACTGCCATGGAGTAAAATTCATCCCTGGCTGTTATTCAAATGTAAATAGCACATTTTCAATAGAATTTCTAAGTCTCCCAGTCATTGAATTGAACTTTAATTGTGTTATTTACAACCTTCTGTTGTTTAAAAGTGTTTTCGATAAAACCAGAGTACTTTTACCTATAAGTCAGCAGGTCAAACTAACTAATAAAATGCCTTTTTAAATATTGAACTTTTTTGAGCAGTCAGAATGGACAACAGAAGGCTTTTATAGATGCAAAACAGGTATTAGATGCACTACTAAATACCATGCATCTAACGGTGAGTTGATTTCAGGGGTGATTTCTGTGTCCTGACATTACTGAAGATGACAACAGTGACATAATACGTTTTTTTAATGACACAATAACACTTTACAATAAGGTTCAGTAGTTAATGCATTTACTAACATGAACTAATCACGAGCAACACTTGTAAAGCATTTATTAAACATAATTGAACATTTACTAATGCATTATTAACATCCAAGTCCATGCTTGTTAACATTAGTTAATGCACCGTGAGTTAACATGAACTAACAATGAACAACTGTATTTTCATTAACTAACGTTAACTAACATGAACAAATACTGTAGTAAATGCATTGTTCATTGCTTTTTCATGTTAGTAAATGCAATAATTAACATTAACTAATGAACCTTATTGTGAAGTGTGACCAATGATACTTGGCAGTCATAATGTTAACACACATTCACAAAAGTATTTGTGACAACAACTACAGGAGACATTAACAGCCAAGTAGTACTGTGAAATGCTTAATTTTAATGAATCACATCCAATCTAAAATGTTGTATTTACATAATATACATGTGTGTGTAGTGTGTATATTTATTAGCCCATATAAAAACACAATATACAAAAATGCAAAAAACATCCTTTATTATATATGTATAGTATTTTTTTCTTCTCTCAAATATATGGATTCCAGTGTGTATTTATACAGTATATGCACGTTACATATACATACTGCAGTACACACAGTGTGTCTTTAAAGGTGGTCTATTTTCTTTCATCATTCAAAGCTTCTGTCGATATTTCCCCCCTGCAAATAAAGTGTGATGGGTGGCTAATTTATTGAGGCGTGACGGTTGTGAAAACATTCTGAATCCATCCATCGCGACCCACGATTCTGATGAGTGCAGAGCCTTAAAGACCTGTCCCTGCTTTTAATTAATTGACATACAAAAGAGCCTTAATTTAATTATGCAAACCTCTCCAGGGGATGGGCGGTTTCTGTGGAAAGCACTTAAAGGTGGCCCAGGAACCCGTTTCATGTTGCATGCTGGAGAGGAACGGGACAGATATGAAGGCCCAGTGGGCCGGCGCTCCTTTCACAATTAAAAAACTGGAATTCTCGTTTATCTGAATGGTGCTCAATCTGCGCCTCCACTGGGCTTTCAGGGCCCTGACACTCTCTGAATAATTAAACAATGAGATGCACCTTTCTCTTACTGGAGATTGCTGACTGAAAATATGTAGCACTGGCTGGGAGTTTCACCTGCTTTTGTTGTTGGTTAAGTTATTGATTTAAGTGGTGATTATAGTGATGAAAACACAAAATGATCTCCCTAGTACTTAGTCCCTAGTACTCTCCCTAGTACCTAGTGATAGTCAAACCAAATAGCATTATAAGGCCATTTCTTATTATTTTACTTAGTCTCACAAACCCAATATAAATGTTACATCCTTACTGACTCTATTAAAACTCTATTATATTTACATTTGTCTTCAAATTATTACATAAATTGATTATAATATCAGATAAATGCTGGTTGGGTTTGAAAATATTTTTTGCAGACTACATATAATATGTCATATTACTAATCCCAAACAAGAATGTTCAACTTATTAATTGCCATTTTTAAAATTCAAATAAATCATTAAGTAAAATAAACGGTCCCACTTTATATTAAGTGGCCTTAGCTAATATGTACTTACACCGAAATTAATAATTCATTACAATGTACTTATTGTGTAAATACATGTTTTTGCATTGTACTTATGCTTGATTAAATACCTGTATGTAATTACATCTGTGATTAATTTCTGTAGTTACATTTGTAAATACACTGTTGACCATCCCTTACACCAGGGATCACCAAACTTGATCCTGGAGGTCCGGTGTCCTGCAGATTTTAGCTCCAACCCTAATCAAACACACCTGAACAAGCTAATCAAGCTCTCACTAGGTATACTTGAAACATCCAGGCAGGTGTTTTGAGACAAGTTGGAGCTAAACCCTGCAGGGACACCGGACCTCCAGGACCGAGATTGGTGATCCCTGCCTTACACCTTAACCCACCCTTAAACTTACCGACACAACCAAACTTGTCCTTAACCCTACCCTTATCCCAACTCAAGAGCACCACAAGTGTTCTCAAATGCATTATGAACACAGTAAGTACATTGTATTTATTTTTTTGATGTAAGTACATAGTAGTTAAGGACACTTAATATAAAGTGGGACCAAATAGACTAAAATAATAGTGTTAACACATTTTTCGCTTTGAACATTTCAAATGTTGACATTTAATAAAGTGGAAAACATGCGTCTGTTAGTTAAAAATGTTTGCTTTACCATTCTGTTACTGGTACCTTTCCAAATAAGGTATTTATCCTTCCTAAATAGAAACTACAGCCATAGGATTTCCTCCTATAGATCAATGCTGCCTTGTATCTGCTCAAGCATATTTTGGGACTGAGTGATAATGAGTGTTAATTAACTTTGACCCTGGCTGGTTGTTGATTGTGTGACATTGTCCTGCAGGACAAAAGCAGATGCGTGACCCTGTTTGCTCATATTTCCACAAAGGAACACATGCCCATGGGCTTCGATTTACACGAGAACGGTGGTCTTAAAAAGATGTCACATTGCTAGCATAACCTCCTCCATGCCAGCACCCGAAATATGTAACAACGCACGACGCTCACATGTTGACAGCCTCTCATCTTAACAAGACTGACCCCCCCCCCCGTCAGAAACCGGATCCTGCCCCGGGTGCCTGGACTGCAGGTTTTATTGGGCTAATTCCCTGCCACAGGCACGCTTGTAATAGCATCACCTGCAGCCTTTTGTGGCATCTTACATCACGAAAGCTGCATCTACATTCAGGTTAATGTGGGTCGGAATATATTGAGCTTTCATTTGTCTGATTGGAGGGCATTTCCTAAATAGAGACAACAAATGAATCCAAAAGTATGTATGAAGGAGTTTTTTAATATTCATCATCCTAATGATTTGTTACGCTCGGAAACCTTGCACAATGCGAATTAATGAACACAGTATGTTAATAAACAATATGACACAGAACTTCACGCAGCAATGTTTGTGTTCTCCTCTCTCTACAAAAAAAATAAAAAGGAAAGCGAGAATGTCCATTGAACTGAACAGAAACTGGCAGTATGTCAAAGGTATGGACACGCACACGCCAAAGAGCTGCATGGGAAATGCGTGCTGTTTGTGCCCAAACAGTAGGCTACAGTGGTTCTCAACCGTCATAATAAAGATATTATCTGTCTTTATATTCTGCATTTTGTTTGTCATAAAGTGCTCTGTGCTACAAGATGAAGTGGATTAGTTTGTCATGCTATTCTAGATTTTGGCTTTCACTTCTATGGTGACTGTGAATTGTCAAAACGCTTGGTACATGAGTGATCAAACCCAATCTTTTTTTTTTTTCACGAGGGACAAAAATTCTGGTGGCAGTGTGTAAATGTGATTGACACAATGTAAGGTCGAATTAATTTTTTTTTAACGTGCAAGAATTTCAGGTGCAGTGTGCAATGAACTTCAAGGTTTGTTCAATCCAAGAATGTTAGCTCGAAAGATAACTATAAAATTATACACTAAGTGTCCACACTAACATACCAAAATGTTTCATTTATTACACACTACTATATTCTGGTTGGTTTCAACCCAAATTTGGGTAAATATGGAGAGCCAACTCAAATTGATATATTTAGTTTTAAAACCCAATTTTCTACCTCATCCATATTTTTGTCATGAGCTGGTTTAAATGCTTGAGCTCTGGATTCTGATCTATCAATGTTTTCATTGTTCATTAGCATAACTACACTGTAAAAACTGCTAAGTTAAGATAACTCAAACTGTCTGAGGAAACCGATTGCGACAAACCATTTTAGTTTTGAAACCACATGGTTTGAGTACTGCAAACTTACATATATACATTGAGTCATATACACATATATTATTTGTGTTTATATCGTCAATCATTTAGAGCATTATTAGTTACAAACATTTTAAGTTATCAAACCGATATGAGTTCAGTTATTAGAATGACTTATCCAAAACAACTACATACTGTATAAACTCAAATGGTTTGGTATTGCTTCGAGCATTAAGTCACGTTAACACAAACAAATTGAATGAATTCATTCATAACTCATTTGGTATGAGTTCTGCTTGGTAACCATAACTGTTTTTCAAGTCAAAGTAACTTTTTGAAAAAAATTATACAGCAAACTAACTAATATCATTTAGTGATTTTCACTGTTAGGTTTTACAGTGTATCATTGGTTAAATAACTGCAAAGATCATTTCAACAATATATATTTTTTTCTCTGTCCTATTGTCGTTACAGTGTGGACTCTGGTATTCTTTTGAATGTACAGCACATCCATTTGTAAAGCTGCATTAATTTTTTTACAGTTATAGTTTTTAGTGTGAACAGGCTGAAAATGTGTGGTCACATTAGAGAAATCACAGTGACATTTGCATGCAAAAAAAGTCAAATTCCAATTACAGAAAAAAACTAATCATCCACCCAAAAAGATATTGACATATAAAGCATGATTTTTTTCCTACACCTGAAGTTAAACATTACTTTCAACAGTTTGTTTATAAACATTCTTAAAATTTATTTGTACTTTTTATGTGTGTCTGAAGAAGAGTAATGATGATAAAACTGACATTTTTGGTTGAACCATCCTTTTAACTTTGTATGAAAGTTTCGCGTCTCCCTGGATGCATCTTTATATCACTGCAATGCGCTTGAAATAGATGAGGAATTAATGCAGCACAACCCTGAAAGACGCCCTCTACGGTGGGATATTATTAGGAGAGCTTCCCTCGTTGCAGAAGGAGGATCGTTCAAGGATTTACACACTCCAAATCAAACAACATTGGAATAAGTTACCCTTTGTCACTGATCTGCAGCCAGCTTTTGTGGCTTCTCTTATATGGTTAAGATTAAGATGTGGCTATGGGATGCCGACCCAGGGGCCATCGCTACCCTCTACAAATGGCGAGTGTGGCTTCACACCATCGACATACATCTGTGTGCTGATAGACCTTCTATCGCCACATGACTGTAAAGCAAGCAGGCGCCTGGTGCACATGGTGCGCCGTTGGGTCAGGTTTCACACAGGCGCAGATACAAAGAGCTGCCGATTGTTTGTTTGATGGCGTATCTATGGGCCCGTGCGGAAAGATCTTGATGAATAACATTGCATCGTGGGACGCACACCGCAAAAGCTACTCTGATGTTACAGTCTTAAAACAGACCAAATAGCTCTTCCCATAGAGTTTATGTGAACGCTTTGGGTTTCCTTAAAAAGAAAAACAAGAAAGCCAGAGCTCGTTTAAAAGGACAGTTCCTGTAATGTTTACTCACCCTCATGTCATTTGAAATTTGTATGACCTTTTTTTCTTCTAAACAAACACAAAACTAGATATTTATAACAATTATAACAAGTTTTTTATGCATATAATGAAAGCAAAAGGGGCCTGTCATTTCAGATTTTATGTCCATAATTACATAATTTCAAAGTTATCTGCACAAAAAAAGTTCACCTAGAAGTGAAAATTTAACACAAAGAAAGATATTTCTTAAGTAAATGGGAAATAGAAAATGTTTGTTAATGAACATTATTCAAAATACCTTCTTTTGTGTTAAAATCATATGGGCTCAGTCCTTTTTAGTGAACTTAATACCATTCATTCATTCATTCATTCATTCATTTTCGCCACAGCGGAATGAACCGCTAACTTATCCAGCATATGTTTTAGACAGTGGATGCCCTTCCAGCTGCAACCCATCTCTGGAAAACCTCCATAAACACTCATTCACACACATACACAACGGACAATTTAGCCTACCCAATTCATTTATACCACACGTCTTTGTACTTGTGAGGGAAATCGGAGCACCCAGAGGAAACCCACGCAACCACGTGGAGAACATGCAAACTCCACACAGAAATGCCAACTGACCCAGCCGAGGCTTGAACCAGCGACCTTCTTGCTGTGAGGCGAACGTGGCGCCATGATTTTCTCAGTTTTTTAAATATTTATCAGCTTAAATTATTATTGTCCATTGTTTTCTGTCATCCTAAGGGCACTTTGTGGCGGTGCGAGGTCCCTTTCATCGATGCTTTAATTATTATTGCTATTATTATTATATTTTATTATTATTAGAGGCTCAAAGCAGTAACCTTCTTGCTGTGAGGTGATTGTGCTACCCCCCAAAAAAAGTTTCCCTGAAGAAATGCATGCACATGATATGAGGATGAGAAAATAATTTTTCAGAATTATGCACAATTGATTAAACCTATTTGACTACATTTTCACTTCACTTCAACTTCTACTATAAACAGCTGGAAGATCACAAATAATATATTATCTGTTCATATCAGTTCTAAAATGCAACATCTGATTAGTTTCATACGAGAACAAGATGAAACGCCATTAAAGATTTTCACAGCAAATGCCTCAAATTTCATGCAAGCAGATGGAACAAGACGTAATGGGGAAAAGGGAGATTTCATTTCACACTGTTGTAAATCCCCAGTAGATTACAAGATTTTACTATTTTAATTAAGATGACATATAGTGCAGTTGCTCCATGGTGGAATCCCCTTTTCTCTTGTTTTAAATTATCCGACTATCCTGTCCACACCTCCCCCCATGTTTTTATTAGGACCCGCAGATGACCGTAAACTTCTTACAAGGCTTGTTTTGAATTTCATAGGTGGCGTGGAATCCTGCAAGGCGTCTGCAGAAATTTACGGGGAAGTGCGAGAGAAACAATCAACCTGGCAGCAACGTGTGCCACTTTAAAAAAAGACTAATTAATCAGACGGGGCCAGAGAATTCAGAGGTCTCCAGCTTACATCATTATATTACACCTATTCTTGTTTAGTAGTCAACAGCATGCGTGCAGACACACTAAAGAGGCGAGGAGACTGCTGTTTTGGCCAAGGCTGGTGGGGCACTGGAGAATAAATACGGCAGCCAAATTTCTCGCAGCTGACATGCATAAACACTACACCGCATCCACTCAACAAAGGCTTAAGTGTTCACAGGAACGGCGAACGTGCACTGATAGTTCAGTTTCTTTTTACAGGTGCTATGCAACACAAGAGTATAGCTTTCTCTCTGGTGGGTATATATAGGGAGTCGCACTTAACCAGAATAGATCCTCTATCAACACCAAGTCTAGAAGAATAAACTGACACACTGTCCGAACCAAATATGAGTTGGAGAGAATGTTGATCTGATTTTTTTTTTGCATTGTAGTCTGTTACCATCTCAACCTTGTAGTTTTGAACCATTCTAGCAAATGATGATAATATTATTATTAATATACATCAATAATAGTAACAGTCCTTAGGGTACAATAATTAAACCTGTAAATATTTCTTGCTGTGAAGCTATTTTACATAATTTGATTAATAACTTGATGTTATTTTTATTTCATTATTTTTATTTTATTTATATATTCTTGAAAGACATTTTAGCATTTCAGTTGACCAAACATAAACATTTACTCCCCCATAAGTGGTTACAAACGGTTATGAGTTTCTTTACTATGTACAGTATTATTATGTATAAGCCAAAACAAGTTATTAAATGAATAGTTTTTTTAAAAATAGGTAAAAAAAAAAATCCTGTCATCATTCACTCACCTTTCACTTGTTCCAAACCTGTCCTTCATGTTAAACGCAAAATAAGATATTTTGAAGAAAGCTGAAAACTGGTAACCAAATACTATGGAAGTCAATGGTTACAGGTTTTCAGCTTTCTTGAAAATATCTTCTTTCACGTTCAACATAAAAGAAAGGTTTGGAACAAGTGAAGGGTGAGTAAATGATGACAGATATATAAAAATATATATTTAAAACACATTGTTTTGGCTTCATAATGCAATGAATAGTCCACACATCTATTTACATACAGAATAGGGGCAAAATTACTTATATATGAGTGTAAACTAAAAGTTGATACAAGATGTGCAGGTTGCAGTCCAATATTTGTACATATACATATAAAATAATAAAAAATAATTTATATATCTACCTATGCACATTTTGACAGGGTAATGTGATGTACTGTATTTTACACATACTGTATTTAGCTATATAAAAAAACTAGATGAAGTAAAATTTATTTATATATTTAAATTTGATAAATGTCGAAAATGGATGTCACTAAAGATGCCTTCTAAAGTTGACCGTTTCTGCATCTCTAAACCGTGTCAAGTACATCTACAAGATTTAATCTGTCATTCTTACAAATGAATTTCAACCACATACTAATCTTCAGCTCCTTGTAATGGTACCATCCACTAGTAACTCCATACTATTTACTTGCCAAAGACAATTTGTAGTCACATTTGGCTCTCAATGTGTGTTAAATTTGGACCCTGGTGCTCCTCATCTCTAAGAAAGCACATTTAACAGTCATTAGGCGCTGACAGAAATGAACACAGGGTAAAAGCAGCAGAGCTTACTGAGCTGCCAAACTCCATTAAAATATTCACCTTAACTCTTTCTCTCTCATAAAGTAGATTAGTAGCAGCAAAGCTTCATTCACATATTCTTGCTGGTTCACGTTAGCTAAATTCAAGGGGGACCAAATTGTTTTCGCCAAAGTGAGCTTTCCAATTCCATCGAAGCCCACATCCTCCAGTCTATTCCATTAATGCTGCTAGCTTTTATGTGGAAATAACTGTGACCTATGGCAAAGGGCAAAACAAGCTTGTCCCAAGTGCTGAGTCCAGCCCAGCACGTGGGACACCCCATTCGGAGAAAAAAAGTGAATCCCAATTGCAACCGGCCGAGTTTACACACAACATGCAAATTGGCATCGGACAAATGAACAAGGGGTGAGCAACAGGACCGCTGGTTGCCAGATCCCCTGAGATCTACAAGAATGAATTATTAAATCTTCAGCGGGACGATGAGGGAGAGAGAGAAAGCGCAGAAAGAGGAGAGAGGGGGCAGACACACACTGTCATCTGAATCTCCCTCTTAATCCAATGAGAATTTATTTTCTCTGCCGCTGTAAATGTTGGTTGCTAAAGCTGCGGGACAAGTGCACTCTGTGGTGCCATTCATGCATAAAATGTGGATTTCTATTTGATTTTCTGATGTTTAAGCCTGTTAAATTCCCCCCCGCTCCCTTGGCACCCCCCTTGAGTTTCTCCGTAACGTAATTACATTGAGGAGCAAATATTGACAGCATTTGTCTTGAGCTTTGAAATGTTCAAATTCCCAAACAGAAAAACCAAAGAACAAACAAACTCCGGATAACAGCCCAATTCTGCATGCCGATTGGCCAGATGCTGAAATTAAACATTGACGGTGATGCTTTGAATTCTGGAATATCAGAAGTGATGTTTTGAATGTTTGACAGTGAAAGATTTCCGCTCTTGCTCGGCTTAGCCCTTGACAAGGATTTGCATCCTTTGAAAATGTGCTGACCACCAGCAAGTAAACAGACGTGACCATCTTGACAAACAAGTCAGGTTTGGTGTGAGGGAGAGCGCGTGTCATTGTGTGTTCAAAAGAAGGGTGTTAGCAGTTTGTTTCGATTAGATAGAAGGCACAAATCACATTCTAGAAGCCA
>CAIGQQ010033238.1:3103176-3115915 GCA_903798035.1 Danio albolineatus
TAATAATAATAATAAATCAGTCCGAGCGGTAGAGTGATAAAATCCTCACAAAATCCTGAAAATTGGTTCTAAATCTCCGTTGTCTGTGTTTGTGTGTGGTAGGCTCGGTTATTACCTGAGGAAAATCAGAGCTGAGGAAAAAACTACTTAGCGGGCTGTATGACTGCATTAACAAGGCCTCTCTCTGCCTGAACAATTCCTCGCCTCTAAATGATCTAATTAAAGTCTCATCAGTCGTGTGTCTCGGGCCGAGCCCTGCGCTGCTGCATTCAGACACTTTCACACATAACGGCGTTCCCTGCTGCGCCAGCGCTCCCCTCGGCCTCAATGATCACACCAGGCCTTCTGATACACCAGCACTATAGACAGAGGATGGGAGACTTGTGGAGGGTTACATGTTGAGCACGGCTGCATGACGGGGGCAACAAAATTAACCTTTAGGGGTTGAACAGCCATAGATAGGAAAATGTGTTAAAGGAGACATCCAGTACCATACAGTGCTAGAAATGGGTTTCCAGTGCATCTAACAATCCAGAAAACCAGAAAAGGAAAAAGCAAGTCTTTTTCTGGTGTGTCAGAATCAAGGTTTTTATAGTGTAGCATTTTGAAATTTGTTTTATTTCAATACTATTATTTACATTTGTTGTAAATTTCAGTTTAGCGTTCGTTTGTTTCATTACTGCTTTTGCTAGTTTTAGTTTCGTTTTTTATGTTGTGAACACATTCACATTTATTTTCAGTTTTAGTAATTCTAGATTAATAGAGTTGACAGAATACATCCTCCAGTGTAAACCAGAACAAATTTTAGTGTTTACACAGCTTACATTAACCCTCAGTAAGAAAAATAAAATAATTATTTGAACAGACACTGAATTCAGAACCACACAAATGCAACTTAAAATGAATGAAATTAAGAAATATGAAGAATACTTCAGAATAAAAATTAAGAATATATTAAAGATAATGTAGGTCAGTGTTTCTCAACCACGTTCCTGGAGGACCACCAACACTGCATGTTTTGGATGCCTCCTTTGTCTGTCACACTCATTGCAGGTCTTTCAGTCTCTGCTAATGAGTTGATGATCTGAATCAGGTGTGTTTGGTTAAAAAGACATGAGGTGTGTCCCAAATCGCATCCTTCTGCACTATTCTACGCCATTTTGTAGTATAAATAGTGTAAGTAGTGCGTTCACACTGAAAACTCTAAAAATAATAAGTGCACTTTAATTACCCGGATGATGCACTCATTCCACCGGTAATATGAAGTGTGTGATGATGGACACTTCACACACTCAACGACCGCAGCTTTGCGCACGTAATGGAAGGGGCGGAGCTATCTGCAGCCCATGTTGGATAACTTTATTTATTTTGGACTGTGAAAGCAATATTCTCCTACAAGAGCGATTATAGCGCCTCCCGATGGTGAATGCGGTTATACTCAAGCCAGGTATTATTTGGTATTTTGGTCATTTATTTCACTAATTTGGCAACCGTCAAACGTTTGAAACGGTTTGAACTTCCACTTAGTAAAAAAAGCCATTAGTGTTCCATTTGGGACAACACTACATACATATACTATGCTGTTGAGTGTGTAAGTGCATAAGTGTATAGTGTGTCATTTGGGACGCAGCTATGGAAAAAATGCAGACTTGATGGTCCTCCAGCATTGTGGTTGATTTCATTAAATATGTCTAATATACATTGTTTGACAAAAAAAGAAAATGTGCTAGACCTCAAAAGCTCATCTACTGTTATTTTTCTAAACAGATTTTCTGCAACAGAATTAGTGCTTATTAATTGTGAAAACTAATTTAGCTTATTATCATTTTATTTTATTTCATTTCATTAGTTTCAGTTACTTTTATTTATTTTTTATTTCAGTTAACAAACCTTTTTGGATTAACAGGTTTAGTTTTAGTTTTCGTTTACTAAAATAACCTTGGTCAGAACAGAATATAAAGTCTCCGCCCTTTTCTAGAAAGCAGAAGCTTATTTGCATTTAAAGGGACACACGCAAAAAAAGTATGCTTTTGCTTACACCTTAAAATGGGTGTTTAAAATGACCTTTGAGGTTATTTTGAGCTGACAAATCCAATGGCATATTCTATAAGCACCACATATTTATTTTATTAAAAAAAAAGTAATGAGAAAAAAAGTAATATGTTCAAGTAATGAGAACAAATTACAATCACACACAATTATCTAAATAAGTGTGAAGAAGAAAGAGAAAGTAAATCTCCTTCAGAAATGTGTAAACATCTATATGCTTTGGACCTGAGTGGAACAGACAGATTTTGGTGGCGGGTCATCGTCTATCAGCAGCTGTAAGATTGATATGGTGCGTGTCAGTATGGAGGGGCATCAGCGCTGTAAGGCGGTGGGTGATGGTGGCTGTCTGATGGGGGAGATTGCATTAGGATGGTGCTGGGGGCTGGGCCACGCTGGTTAATATGGGGCAGTGGGGGAAAGTGATGGTGTTGTAGGAAGGAGGGACGGGGCTGCTAACGGCCTGCAGGTTGCTTCAGGTCGGTCAGTGGGAGATGAGTGGGTAATTGCCACTTCACCATGCCCAGTGTGTTCATTCAACCCTTCAAACGACAGAACCAGCATCTGAGCCTTTTATGCTTTCTTTTCTTTCATAGGACGTAATTGAGAGTCAAAATGTCAATCGAAGTGTGCACATTTAAATGATAAAAAAATAAATATGTAATAATACAAATAACTTAATGAATAATTAAATAAATAATGGCATACAAATAAAATACATTTGAGTAAAAAAACATTTTAAATTAATATTTTTAATAGAAATTGTTATTATTTATTATTATTTTTATTATTTATGAATACTATATATTTATATTAAACACATGCATTAATTAATACAAAACCTAACATTTATTGTATAACGTAAAGTAATATTGATGTAATTTGTTTTACTGCAGGACATTTATTCAAACATCTGGATTATGTGTACATTTGGATTCCATATAATATGCTTAAATTTATAAATATGTAATAATACAAATAACTTAACGAATAAATAAATAATATAGAGCATACAAATAAAATACATTTGGGTACAAAAAACATTTTTAAATCAATATTTAAATATAATTATTATTATTAATAATAATAATAATAATAATAATAATAATAATTATTATTATTATTATTATTATCATTATTATTATTATTATTATTATTATTATTATTATTATTATTATTATTATTATTATTATTATTATTTATGAATACTATATATTTATATTAAACACATGCATTAAAACAATACAAAACCTAATATTTATTGTATATTGTAAAGTAATATTGATGTAATTTATTTTACTGCAGTACATTTATTCAAACATTTGGATAATGTGTACATTTGGATTCCATATGATATGCTTTACATATTTAGGTCTTAACATATAAAACAGTAAAAATATATATAATATAATACAGTAAAAATACTAATTGGAGAATCACTTCATTCTTAAAACAAAGCCATTAAAAAACTGTTCTATACGCTTAGAATTCACCTCATCAGCACTTATTAAAAAAAAGAACAGTACAATTAGGCCTTGTGCCATCTAATTAGCCCAGAGCAATTTAAAGACAATGAGTAAATGAAATGCTTTGCAATCAGCACACATTAATTCTGCATCACACATAGTGAGGGCTGCACTGACTCATCACACATGATCACAAATGAGAAACCCAGTGTCTCATAAACTGACACAATAATCACAACACGCACACAATACTCTTGACTGTCAGACTCCTATCTGTGTGTGGGTGGGTTTTGCGAGACATTGAGGTGAGGTAAACACAGGAACTGTAAGTGTTGTGTGGGTTTACGGCTGAGTGACGGGGGTATGACCCACTGAAATACACTCCTCTAAAGAAACTTCATCTGTCAGTCATATCAGTGCTTTAACAGCTCTGTGCTGGACAGCCTGGGGTACCGGGAGAGGATAATACTCTGTTTGTAAGTGTGTTTGTAAGTTTGTGTGTGTGTGCACAGTAGAGAGACCTGAGTTCAGCGAATTTCCTCATTCAAGGCATATATATGTTGTGTAGAGACCTTTACCACACCAGAAGCTTAAATATACAATCTTCCACGTCTTTTATAGCATAATAGCTTGTCTGCTATCACATAATCTGCAGGTTCAGTTCCTCACATTGAAGAAAAACATCTGCTAACATAAAAAAATAAAAAAAAAACATTTCTAACAACAACAACGAGCAGATCTGTGGGGATATCGCTGATAGATTAACACTCTGCATCAAACTAAGCAGGTCATTTCTACACTATTTTTGGATGAGAAATTAGTAGATGCGTGCTGATGTGGCTGGTGGTAACAAACCTCTGGACAGAAATACATTTATAATACTTTGTTTCAGTGCCTGTGACCTATTTTACAGCAAATTACACAATTGCTTTTGTACATGCTGACACTCATGCTAATTAGACTTGCGCTGTTGTGTTGTTGTGCGCTTACAAAGAAACAGATGTGGCGGCAAATGTGTCATCGTGAATTTGTAAAGACTTCACATTAGTACATTTATATCAATAGATGTGGATCTTAAAAGTATATTTGCTCTAATAATATTTAACCCTAATAATACCTCCCTCTTACAATGAAGTTGTTTTATGTCTACTCATGAGAAGGTGGTGCAACGGGTCACTCACATGACATTAACCAATAGCAAACCCTAATGGATAAACCCTGCCCTACCTTTTTTTTCTTATTAGACCTTTTTGCTTACAAATAAATGTCAAAAAAAGCAAGAAGAAATTGGAGAAGAACCCAATGTTGGGATACGTCGACTCTTCCAAGATGGTGAACATGTTGACGTATCTAGAGTAGTTTGAATGTGCCATATAAGTGAAATGCATTTGATCGTGACTGCGTGGAAGTGTTTGCTGTCCTGGCTCTAGTGTAGAATTCAAGACTTCCTCTCGCCTATGTGCCTGCTCCTGCCATTCATAGATTACTATTATCAAGCCTCTCAAAGCCTGTAGCTTCACATTGCACCAAATTTAGCCTCTCCAGCCCCCCTCAGGGCTCATACAGAACAGTCTGTCGCTCAAAGTCTTCCCTGCCTTCCACATCTACGTTCTTCCACTAAAGCGAAACAGTCCACATGAGCTGACAGAAAGTGATGATAAGGATATCACATGCCTGGAATGTGTGTGCGTAAAATGTTTGTTCCCAATAAGTGAAGACAATCAAGACGGAGAGGATGATGCTCTTAGCCTTGCGAGGGGCAAACGGCAGTGATCGGGATGTAGCATCACTAGTGGCCTGCTTCCTGACATAAAGAAATAAGGACGTTCTCGGTGTGCCAGCTGTGCGGGCATCAGGCCCCTGCCAAATTCCAGACCCTGCCCTGCAACCAAATCAGCCTGGCCGGCTGGAAAAGCACAGTCTGTGGGCTCAGCATGGTCTGTCTATGCAAAAAACCCTGCCGTCTGCATGCAGCGGCGCAGAACTGGAGAAGCCAAGAGCTCAGTATGACTGGTGCCTTCATGCACAAGTGAAGCCCAGTAAGGAAATTGGGCACAAACTGCACAGCCCAGTAAGGAAATTGGTCACGAATTACCAAAACAAAGCAGTCAGAGACAAAGCCAGTGCAGGCAAATCGCGGCCTGTGGCCATGGCCCAATGCACTGTACAGAGCGCTGATTGAGCCACATCATTCAAAACGACATGTTACTGTTGCATTGTTATGACAGTCGGGCAGCTGCGGGATTGGTGTGGTTGCAAGAGCCCATATACAGCCATTAAAAGGTCAGCAGGTGCTGGACAAGGCAGCCGCACAAGCATCCCAGCGGAGGCGTTCTCTGGGATTGCTGGTGGTGGGCTGCAAGCGCTGGTGATGAGGGAAACGCTGAATGCTGGAAGCGGTCCAGACTCTATTGCCGAGCCACTCAATCACAGGCTCAATCGAAGACCCTCGCTTCAGCAGCGTCTGCCAGGCCCGTGGAACTACACGTTCACAGCACTCGTATTTACAGCACTCTGCAGGGAGCACTTCAGACTATCCGCTCTGATGCTACGCTACACTGCTGTTTACCAGACGGACACCACTGGGGTTCATATGGTTGCTGAGAGAAATATGCAACATTTCTTTCACATAAATGCCACTTGGTTTGATATTTTATTCATACCTTAGTTGTCCAAGTGCATTTTGAACCCACAAATGTATACATCCCCTAATTATGTGAAAATCTGTCATGGAAGGGCCAAGCAGCAGCCTTCTGGGAGAAATCGTCATTTATTGAAGTGTCAGCAAAGTGTCCCTGGTGCTCTGTATGGGAAACGAAAGAGCACAGGCCTCCAGCTGTCCCTCTGCCCACAAGTGGTTGTGGCAGACTGGGAAACACACGAGTGGAGGAGGAGAAGGATGGGAAGAGTCCTCCAAAGTCAGCAGCATGTAAAATCTTCCCCCCTGCCTGGCTAAGGTCCAAACACACAACACTCGTTCTGCCTCCGTTTCGGCGCAGGGACTTCCACCAATCCTCTGCGGGATGCTCTGATGCCTAAAGATGTCATTTAGTTGAGGATGGCGAGCAACCAGGGAGAGGAGAACAGAGGGATTGGAGGGGAGGGAAGAGTGGTGGCAGGGGAAAACTGAGGAAGGAGCCGAGGAGGGATTTGAGCTACCGTGCCTTCTGTTGCTGCTGAAGAAGAGGTGGAAAAGGCACAACGATGACCTTTCTGTCTCTGTGCACACAAAAAAAGAGAAACCTCTCAGCAATTAAGAGGAGTTAATGCCCTAATTATGTGTGTCGTTTTAGGCAGCGCCAGAGGGGATCTCCTAAATAGTAAAAGAGGGTCGGGGGAGGGAGATGAGGGTGAGATGAGGGGGATGGAGGGTAGCTAACCCAGCTGTTTCATTCCCAGACCCAACCTGGAGGTGTGTGCTATGGCCAGTAGTTTGGGTTTTTAAGCAGTTAAGGTAGATAGGACACTTGGACAACTCCCGAATGAGCCACGCACGGTTATTTCAGGTGAAGCAGCATGCTCTCAATCCTTGAAGTGTGTGTTGAGTACGAGAGGAAGGTGTGCGCAGTGATACACATCACTAGCACTATCAAGCAGGGCCTGCCAGTCAGTTATGACACTATAATGAGGCTGTCATGATATTCAAATGGCTCCGTTCTGAAGAGCGTAACTGACTACAGTGCACACTTTCTCCTTCACGATGAAGAGGCTAAAGTCTTCTTCTGAGTGACACTTCATACTTGGAAGTTGGAAGAAATTTGTATGTCACTCATACATTTATTTATTTTATGAGATTAAATTGCATAGACAATGAATCAAATATATTATAAATACTAATACTACTGCAGCATTTATCTGGCTTATTACAGTGTGTTTATAATAAGGTTTAAAATTGGGCATTACAGGATTATGGTAGAATTTTATACTGAAGTATTTTATTCATTTTAGGTAACACTTTAGTTCCAATTGCCACTATTAACTACTGGCTTTTTTACCTGCTTATTATTAACACATTGGCTGTTTATAAGTACTTAAAAAGTATAATCTTTTTCTACATCCCTAATCCTACCCAATACCTCAAAAACACAAGTACTACCTTGCTAACTATTAATAAGCAGCAAATTAGTTGCTTCAGTAATTGTAAAAGCAAGAGGTGTAACAAATATTTTAATGATTATAAACAATACTTTTCTGAAACTGGTTAAATAAGTGGATATAAGTATAATAATAATAATAATTATTATTATTATTATTATTATTATAATTATTATTATTATTATTATTATTAATGAATATACAACAGTTATTATTTTTATCCATGACAATGATTTAATTTATTTAAAGCAAAGTTGTGTCAGCGTATTACAGTAGAAAATAGATCACCACAGTGGAAATAATACAGTAAAATCTAATCAGTAATGTCTATAGTTGTGGTGTATTAGAACAGCCATCTATGCTGTTCACCCTTATATTTCAGCCAGTCTAGTCTTGTTTTCTGCAGAATCTGAGTTAGCCACTTATCTAGGCCTGAATTAGTCTTAGTGGCTTGCGAGAAGATGGACAAGAGTTTGTTCTTTAACGAGGAGACGGGTCGCACCTCGGAACTGAAGGTGTAGCACAATCGCACACTGGAAGAAAAACAAACCAGCTGTGAGAAAGAGTTGCCATGCTGACATTTAAAAGCACACACAGAGGCGCTATCTAGGAATAAAGTAGGGCAAACTACAGAGAGGGAGAGCGACTGCATAATGATATCACCCCCCTGAGAGCTCTCTTTAAGACGCTGGCTCTCTATTTTGGGGAGGCAAGAGTGGGGGAACGTGGTGGGTGGAGGGTGGTCTCAGACGGGTCCTCTCCTCAGGCTCTAAATGAATGGCGGCGTTGCATAATCCAGCGAGCCTCGGCCGCTGACAGCACCATGATTTATGCCCCCCGTCAGAGGAAGAGAGGGGCGAGAGAAGGGACGGAGTGTGTGAGAATGAATGAGAGAGAGGCAGAAAGAAATAAAGGAAAAGAGAAGGAAAGTAAGAAGTAGAAATGAATGGATAAAATGCAGAAAAAAGGGACAGATGCACTTGACGCGACTCTTGTCAGCTCAATCAGTCCTTTTTCTCTCTTATTCACTTTCTCTAAATCCCTTTCCAACGACATTTGAGATGATGCAAATCAGACAGCTTCAAGTGATTAATTCTAGAAGAAAATACTTATTATGTCTTTCCAGCAAATTGAAAATAAAATGAAAAGTTTTTATTCAAACGGTGACTGCTTTTTACTCAACCCAGGTAAGTTTTTTTAGAAGAATCTACCAAAGGCCACTGTGTACACTTGTCAGTCAGTCAAATTTCTCTTGCGAGTGCCATTCTCTTAAATCCATCAGAGGCCGCCATCGATTGACTGACTGACTGACTGACTGAACGACTGACTGAACGACTGACCGATCGACTGACCCACCCTCCTCCTGTCCTTAACCCAACCAATAATGTTTTCAAAAGCACTCATTGATCCGCCCAGCCATCTACTTCACTAAACTCATCCGACAATTTTAAAAAGCAATCCAGAAAAAGAAAAGTCCTCGCCTGATTTTTACCACGTTTTCAGATTTTACCACATTCTCACTCTGTTATTTACTTGGAATTTATCTGGAACCGTTCCTTGCCGGACTCGAACACTGTTATCGTGGTCAACTCCTCTCTGCGTCTCTAGTTCACCGACATATACGGCAAGCTAACTGGACAAACTGGTAAAAGCAGTCCATACTAAGCGTAAGCGATCAGCTAGTAGGCGCGAAAAGAAACGACCCCATAGCATTCATTTTGAAGACAAAACGCAGCCCTACGTAGTTCTGACTACATAATTTGCAATCTCCAGAAATGTTTATATGGCTATGTTTTCAGAATGAGCCTATGTTGTTTTTACTCATCCTGTCTTTTAGTGGTAATAACTCACCACTTAAAAGACAGGAGAAGGGGATGTCAAACTGTCCATTTTGGCAGACAAGTTTGCACCAAAATACTCATGATACGTACCATCGGGAACTACTGAGAATTCGGGAAGTACTGGTTGTACAGAACTTGTTCCATGTGGGCTGTTTAGCTGATGAGGAGCCTTTTACAGTAGTGTATATCTGACTAGTGTAATCATTAGTTTTGACATGTTCTGTGTCATTCATAATAATAGTGACAGTGGCCAGCATGCTTTATATTTCACTGAAGGCTTTCCGGCGCAGAAGCAGAGGAATTTTAAGCGGGATCTGATGCGATGAGGCAGGCTTTTGAGTTTTAAATTGCTCTCTTGCTCAGACTAAAAGCAGCGCACACTCTATATGTATGAGTATGTATGTCAGTGTGTATGTGTGTGAGACTTTAGCCTACTCATATCTACAGGCAGGTCTGGCTATTTTGCTTCCATGGCTGCCCGTGTCCCTGGAGAGATGCGGTGGGGAGAGCCACTGCTGTCAGAATCCAAACTCCAGCCTTCGTTAGGACAGACGCTATCTATAACACAGCACAATAATTGGCCCAGCCCTAATTGCCTTCTGCAGGAATTAGATGTTACATATTCGAAAGGTGCGTCCCGTCACTGCCAGGTTATTTTCTTTTTTCTCTCTCTTTCTTGTTCGCTTTGTGAGTTTAGATGAGAGCAAATAAAACAATTCAGTTGGAGAAGTGATGTCACAAATTCTTATCCACCAAACATATATCCCGGTCCCAGTCCTGGTGTAAGCGAAGTTGGGATTGGGCTTTTACTGTCATCACCCCAAAATACTGGAACAAGCTTCCAACCCACATTAGGCACGCTCCACTTTATTTGTTTTAAATACCTTCTGAAACCGCATCTTTGTTCTTTAGCATTTGAGCCTTTTAATGTTGAGGGGTTTGTCTTATGTTTTATTTGTTACACATGCTGTATGACTTGTTATTTTAATTAGTATTGATTTTGTTCAGCACTTTGGGCAACGTTGTGTTGTAAAAAAATGTGCCTTATAAATAAAATAATAAACTAACTATAACTATATATAGTATCATATATTAATGTAAATATAGGGCAGCACGGTGGCGCAGTGGGTAGCAAAATCACCTCACAGCAAGAAGGTCGCTGGTTCGAGGCTCTGCTTGGTCAGCTGGCATTTCTGTGTGGAGTTTGCATGTTCTCCCCGTGTTGGCGTGGGTTTCCTCCGGGTGCTCCGGTTTATCCCACAAGTCCAAAAAACATGTGGAATGGTGTATTGGGTAATCTAAATTGTCCGTAGTGTATGAGTGTGAATGAGTGTGTATGGATGTTTCCCAGTGATGGGTTGCAGCCGGAGGGGCATCTGCTGCAAAAAGCATATGCTGGATAAGCTGACGGTTCATTCCCCTGTGGCGACCCCAGATTATTAAAGAAACTAAGCCAAAAAAAAAATGAATGAATGGAAATATATAATTGAAATAGTAAATTATAATGATATTATATTAGATAACCTCACATTATTAAAGACTCTTATATCCTGTATATTATACATAGAAACAGTATTGACCAATTAGAATAAAGAACTACAGAATAAAAATATATTTGTATTTATTTATATAAGTTACGATGTAAAAATATAATGTATGTTAAAATATTTTTTAAAAATTACAATAATTTAATTAAAATGACTTACTACCATATATTTATAAAATGTTCTTATCTTGAATGTGGCATATAAATAATCATAATTAGAAAATTACAATAAAAAAAAAATTTAAATATCCTGACAGTTGTGTACAGTGTTGAAACACTTTTTTTTTCAAACTCTGGGTTGTAGTAACCCAAATACAAACCCAATGTTGTTGTTTTTTTCAATTAAATTTAAATGACAATTTTAAACAAAACAGTTGGGTTTGTCCATAACCCAAGGTCATCCATCTGTGTGTGCAGATATGAGAGATGAGTAGCTGAGAATCTACCACCATCACCTTCATCACACTTATGCACATTCTCCCCAGCTTGAGGTTCAGTAGACTGAAGAGCATGTAGCTCTATATGAGTATATGCATTAGGATTTCAATGTATACTGTTTTGTGAAGAAGTGCTTTTTCTGCATGCAAGTGTGTACATCAGTGAGTGAGTGAGTTGCTTCTCTCTACTGTAAGTGTGTGTAATAAGCACTCTCCAGGCCTGATGTACACCCCTCGTTCCCCTCACGCTGCGTACTGTAGTGTGCTTTAGCTCGATTGCTGGCTGCGGTCTCAGGCCAATGCTTCGTCAGGCCGCGTCCCTGTCTCTCTGACTGTCTGTGGATATAATTTTACAGTTGGGTGGCTGGAGGTAGCGGCGCGGCAGGCTGTTGGCCTCCAGGGTCAAACAGAGACGTAGCTGGAGGCAGCAATTTCCTTGCAGCTAAAGCGTGCATGTGCCTGCAAGGTGAGCACCTGCACACACTCTGTGTGTTGTTCCTGAAAGCCTTTGCTTGTGCATATGTATGAGTGCTGTGTGTGTGTGTGTTAAATGTGGGGGAGTTAAGCTGCAGGTGAGAACTGTGATAGGTGGACAGATATCAAGTTGGGTGCTTCGACTAGCGCTGTGGGGGTTTGGCTCTGGATTTCAGCACTTTGGATGCCTGCTGTACAGAACTGCAGGTCTGTGTGGTGGATGCGTGTGGAGGCTCCTTTCTTTATCAGGATTACTTATCCCATCCCCACCTCCATGTCTCCCAGGGGTGACAGGGCTAATTTCAGACAGATCTTCCCCTTAAGCAAGCTGTTGGCTATGGGTAACATCCTAACCCTTCCCCCAGAAGCCTCCAACTCCAACCAGCGGACGCTGACACGTCGGTTTAGCCTGTACCTTGCCAGAGCTAACCAGCCACAGTTAACATCGACTGACAACTAACACACACACATACACATAGACTGATCTGGATTTCATCTGATCCCAGGCCAGTGAGTTGTGTGCTAAAACAGAAAACAGCAAACTCTAGCAAATGTGCTATGCTAGTATAACGTTTAAAAGTGCAGTTTTTTGTAAAATCAACAGATAAAATGTTAGGATAAGTCATGAGGGATGTCAATAAAGGAGCAATTAAAATATGCATATATTTCATATGGATAGCCATGAGGCTGAACTGTGTTTTGTATTTGTGTTTGAGCCCTAAAAATGTGCTAGCACATCATTTTTGTTTGTATGCACTGTAGTTCGTAAAAATTGAACAAACCAGTAAAAGAATATAAAAATAAGTTGCACAGCATTTTTTAAGCAAACCTGTA
>CAIGQQ010033238.1:3138156-3217860 GCA_903798035.1 Danio albolineatus
ATTTAAAATACTATCATAATTAATAACACATTAAGAACTAAACATTGTTTTCAGAAAACTAAAGGTTGGTCAAACGATGAAAACAAGAGTAACAGCTAAAATGAAGTGTCACTTCAGATCAGTGGGAGAAACAGGCGCTTCTACAGGAGAGAATGAATCTATAGGGATCTACCTGAGCCCATTTCACGCTACTGTCAAAACGCCTAAGTACTGCATCCATGCGGACAAGGATTAACACGCAGGACAATGAGCTGAATTAAGCCAAGTGTGTGTGTGTGTGTGTGTGTATGTGTGTGTGTTTCTGTGTTGTGGCCATGCTCTGCGACTCACTCATGTGTTGCTATTCCATCTGTGAATAGTGGGGGTCTGATTGATAAGACAGGTGCCATTCTTTCTTATGCAGGAACGGCCGCTCCATGCACCGTAAATGCCATGCCTATATCTCTCTGTCTATCTCTTTCCTTCCTGACAGCTCAACCAGGCTGGTTATCCATACCCTAGTAATTACACAGCTTAAACACACATGCACGATAACCATACATTTACACTTGCTAAAACAGGTTCCCAAATAAAAGCATTTGCAATTAAACGCTGCACATTTAGTACAGCGGTGTCACAGGGGCCACCAGTGGTGCTTTCAAAGCATGTCAGCAGGGCTTCTTGTTATTGTACGTCGACGAGCACGTGATTTAACCTTTGGGGGTTGAAGGCTGAAGAATGGGACAGGTGGAATTAAACACGGGCCTCTCACGCAGGGGCAGCACAGGCAGCGTGGCCGGCCACGCGGCAGATGGACTGTCAGCTTTAATATGACGGAGCGCGTGCGGCCGCTCCAGCCTGGAAGCATGCGGATCTCTACGGGAATGCAGCCGTTCGCCAGTGCAACAGGGGCTGGGAGCTGACGAGAATGGAGCTATGAAGCGCAAATGCACTCGTCTGACATGTCACACGAACATGTACGGATCGACTCTTGCCCCCCGCCAAGTATATGTAAAAAAAAAATAAAAAGAGATTGGTTCTGATATAACTGCACATCTAACCCTGAGTTCAAACAGTGCCATAGGCTGCAGTCAGGTACATCCGTACCCTGTCTGGAAAAATTACCGCACATAAGCAGATTTGTTCAAAAGCCTCCCATCAGGATTGCTTTGATAATCTACAGCGGGGCGGAAATAACACTCGTTTGAATGGGACTGAAAGTCAAGAAAATTTCGCATTCAAGATGAAAAAAGAAACAATGGCTTGTGTTTGCCTAAGCGTTTCCAGGGGGACACATTTAAACAGGTTTAAAAAGTCATGTTAGGCAAACACAGCAAGATAACATACATAAACGTGCTGAAGAATATGGCATACACAGGCTTGATTTAGAGCCATTTGAATTTCTAATGCAGCATGTTTCTCTGAGGATTTCATCATTCTGCTTTATTTGAGGGGGGAAAATGACCCCAGGATGTGCATATAGATATTAATACATATATTTGTCACTCTACAGATGCTCAAAGGTGTATTACAAATAATCCAGCAGAGAGAATTAACAATTAAATAGATTTCCGCATGCACAACTTGAAAAAGCACTTCTCAATTAACGCTGACTAAATTAATGTACTAAAATAAATTAATCTGATGCAAAAATAGAGGAAAAAAGTAAGGAATGAGTCTAGAAATACTCTACAGCTGACTGCAAAAAAAATCTGGTCTTACACGGTAAGCATCACACTGATCTCATCACACAGACATACACACACACACACACACACACACACACACACACACACACACGCACACACACACACGTGATGTATGACAGGAGAAAGCGCAGAGAAATATTTCACTGTCATCCGTCACCCAGCTGGGCGATTCATTTCCCTTTCCCTGCTACAAGACCACCACAATTTCGCAATTTCATTGAGGACCAATGAAGCTAAAAGCGATCCAAAAATCAGTCCAGATCTGCACCACTAGAGCTGGAGAAACTTTAGCTCCTTCCAAACATGCACATTGTATAGACACGCGCCCCTTAACATACAAATTAAATTACTCATTTTCGCAAAGAAAATGACATCTTCAGATTGTTCATGACACTAACAGACTGTCCTAATCAACAATAATTTCAACTCATTTGTTGTAATGCATCTTCGGAGAAATAGCTAAACAGGAAAGAAAAACAGAATAAGAAAAGCTATATCCGCATACCGAGAGACAAACGGTGAGTCTGCTGGGAGCCGGTGGAAAGCGCAGTGGCTAAAAGCACTATTTTTACACCCTTATCTAGCCCTTGTGGACCCTCCTGCTTCTGGAGTGACCACACTCCCTATTGACCTGCTGTAACTGTATCCTACAGGCTCTCTGCCTCTCTCTGGCACACAGCAGGCCGAATCATCCACAAAATCAAGAGCAAGATGTAAGAAATACATTTTAAAAGAAAGGGATTATCGCTAAGGGTCTAATCACTAATACTTCTTTTTTATTTCAAAGTTTTTGTTGAGTCTCAGCTGGCGTGAACCCTGTTAAAACCCTTATTCAACTTCTCATAAAAAAAATGCACCATCGCATTCGGGAAGAAATCCTGATGGATTGATGCATTAATCACACAAATTGACAAGTGCATCATCAGGGCTCCCGCTCTGTGTGTTTTCATGTGTGCGGCACCTGCGTGCGAGCGTTTCACACGAGTGTGTGCATCCGTCCGACGGGCCACTTATTGCACTTTTCAACAAAAGAGCAAAAAATATAGCTTCCCTTTTTTCCTTACGGCCCCCCCTCCGGCCTCTCTTTTCTCCTGAATGACAGGCTGCTGGAGGGGCCGGGAGGGAGGGGGCTCTCTTTTAACTGGAGTTAATTACCCTTGGAATGCCTCAGACCCCTTCAAATAAGGGGAAGTGGCAATGCTCTGTCTCCAATAAGCAGGACAGCGTAAAGACAAAGAGTGTCCAGACAGTAATCGACAAGGGGCCACGGAAAGAGAAAGACATGCGGGACGAGCCACGACACCTCTCACACAGGGGAATGGGATGGAGCCAAATCAAGGCTGAACGGCAACAAAAGGCCTCTTTGCGCGCACACACACACACACGAGGCAGAATAAATAAATCTGCGCTGTGCATATTGACATCATTTGACAGATGAATTAAGTAAATGATTTTATAAGGAGATTAAATGGAATTTAATTTACACAATCTCTCTTTATTCCTGCTGATCCCAGCCTCTGGGGTTTCGTTCGCCTCTTGTGTGAGGATAGAGGTATGAACGGGTGCAAGGAAAACGTAAAATCAAGTTTTCATCAAGGGCCAAGAGGGGGGTTCTGTGCTTTAAAATCATCCGACAAAAGGTTGAACATGCATGAGTGAACGCTCAGACACCTTCTGCACGATTCTGCGCTCAACTATTCATCCCACTGCAGAGTCCAGCAGTGATTTTACACACATGACACCCGCGCTTCCACTGGACATTCACACTCCATTGCCTTTAAAAAGCTGACTGCTTGCTTCTGGTGAAATTAAAAATGTCAAGCATTAAGCCTGGATGTAATTTCCTTCCTCTATTTTATGATTAAAAATATACATGCACACAATATATACACACAGAACATGAACATTCTAGAAACGTGTATAATGTTTTATAGATTAACTTTATAGAAAATTGCAAAACATTATGAGAATGTGATTCATTGAAAAAAGCATGCAATTTTGTCAAGTTTCACGAAGATCTTAACGTAAAAATGGAAGTCTTCTAAACAATTTCATTTATTTGTTTAACAAAACTGAAAAGACGCTAAACAATCACAGCTGTACAAGGATATGTGAAAGCTGCCACTTTCTTTATTGTATAAAATTATTTTTAAAATGGTTAAACCATTTTGTTATTTTTAATAACTAAAATGTTTAGGAAAATTGAAGGTTTCTTGTTTTTTTATAATTTATTTTTACAATAAAACAAACAAAAATGCATTCAAATATTTAAAATCTAAAACAACTAAATAGATCAAATAAAATACAAAACAATACATAAACACTTTTTCAAAAATATAAAGCTTCCAATTGCAATTAAAATTCTATAAAAAAGACATTCAAAAACGCTTCCTAATATCTCCAACCGTGAATGTAAATATTAAAATGAGCGTGCAGATGTAAATGTACGTGCAGCCGGTGAGAGTCTGTAATTATGATAATAGCTAAACCAGCACTTGTTGTTATTACCATCATTAATATACTAATTAGAATCTCAGTAGTCAATTTGTGTTAAAATAAAGATCAAACAGCGAGCGAGCGCCAAATGGCTAAAAGGCTGCGAGAAACCGACACTCTTATCTCTGAATTTCCTTTCATGAGTCTGAATAATCCAGTCAATCTAATGATCCTGTGCAGGGTGTGTGCCAACACATCCACACCACTGCTGTCATTCCATCAACACAGGAGATTTCAAAACTCAGTCCGCGCTAAATAAATTCACTTTCACAACTACAGTATGTTGTTCTTCAGGTGTGAAGGAATTTCAAAAGCTTTTAGACAGAAGTTAAGCTGATAATGTGTTTTATTAAGGAGACCACGATGGTTACTTGTTTATAATCTTTTTGACCATTCTCAGTCTCAATGCGTGTGTTTTTTCCGTTTATTCATACTGTAGGTGTTGCCAATTCACAGTCAGTTTTCTTATCAGTATTCATACACAGCACAGGGCAGAGGTTAACAGTTGTTTCGTTAATCAAATGATGTTCTGCTACATCACATTTTTCTCAAATTCAGAAGGCAAAGATTAACAAAATAATCCTGTTTTTCAGAAGTAAACATGAATTACAGAATTTTTTAATTCAATTTATTTAATTAAAACAAATTTTCCTGACATATTAAGCATGGTTATCTTAGTCACACTTCTCATATAGAATACTGAATTGTTAGGTTTTATCTCACATGATTTGACACAAACACGATTTAGTCACACAGCTAAATAAAACACCTTTTAATTCAATCAGAACAAAAGTCTAGATCAAACTGTCAGCGCACTAGCTGATGTCTAAATCAGTGAATTCACATTTCCTCGCTCTGTGCTGACAGAAGTGAGCGGGACAGAGATAAATATGAAGCTCAGGAGCTGTTCTCTGTGCCGGCTCCTGGACCGTCCGCTCACTCGCTCGCTCGGTGAACTCAATCCCTCCCTCCTTCTCTCTCTCTCCCTATCTCTCTCTCTCTCTCTCTGAGCCAGCACACCGTCTTTAATACATTTAGCGGGCCACATGCTGTGCGACCGGTCTGCGATTCAAGCCTCCTAAGAGCGTTTTCTCCCTTCTATCCCGTTGCTTTCGTCTCTCCCTCGACACTCTCTCTATCATGTTGTTTTCCGTCACACACTCCTAATGATTTACACAAAACACACTACGTACTGTCAAAGCGGACGCAGATTGCTGTAATAGTGGATAAGCTGTCACAGCATACAGTACATACGTACGGGCTCCAAAAAGCTACCTGACAGCGAAAACAACCTTGACTTGAGGACTACGCTGACCACATGCACACATAAACACAAGCACACTGCCAGGACAGGAACAAACAGTCTAGCCGGACACACAAGTGCAAGCAAGAAGTAGAAGAAATGAAAATGTACCTACTGTTGATCGGAGTGCAGGGAAAAACACTCAGGGAGCGAAAGTTCTACCGAATCCATGTGCGCTCTGCGATCATCGTTTGAGCAAACCTCTTCTATAAATTAAAGTTTTCTCTCTCTCTCTTTCTCTCTGTGTCTGCGCTCCTCTTTCTGTCCCTCTCTCTCTCTCTCTCTTGCTCTCTCTCTGTACCTCCTCCTCCTCTCTCTCCCTTCCGTGACTGAGCAGTGCAATTAACAGGACCGTTCTCCCGGTGACAGCCTATAGGCACAGCCAGTTGGGACCAAAAGCTCTTGCACTCTTCTAATCAAGGACTTAAAGCCACGATTGCTGCTCATTAATATGAAGCAGGGCTTTGCATATGCAGTCCCCCCGGCCCTCCCGGACGCCAGATTGGTGGCTTCTCAGCCAATTGGAGTGAGACAGGGCAGTGTCTGTGCCCACAGAGAGACGGAGCAGGGAAAGAGGGGAGGGGAAAGACAAAGCGCGAGCGAGCGGGAGAGAGAGAGAGAGAGGGGAGGGAGGGGGAGTGGTGTAATGAGAGGGAAAGTGGGGGTGAGAGCAGGTTTAAAGAAGCAGCCCGCGTCTCTCCCTCAGCAATGCTTATCGGCTCGCGCTGTCAAGTGCGCAGATAAAACCGTTCACTTTGTTGATACAAAACATTGTGAATGAAGCTGTTCGCTTTGCATCCACCCCTCATTTGTTCCTTCCTTCCACCTGTATGGAGAGCATTTAACATTACATGTTATAAACAATTAGTGAGTTTAAATTCAAAATAGAATTGTTGTTGTTTTTTATTGTTGTTGTTTTCAGGTTGCGGATGTTGTCGTACATCTTAAGTAAGTAGAAAAAGCGAGATCAAAGGCCATAGCAATGCGCCGCAACATCATAACCGCGGCCCATCAGAGCAAATGTGGACGTGAGGGAGTGGACACACGCTACTGTGACCACATCACAACTGACAGATACAGTCAGAGCAGGCGGAGGAAAGATCAAAGGCACCCCTTTGTTCTAGAATGATTGAGCCACATTTGCGGGGCATCCAGGCTGCCGGCGCGTGCGGTTCGCAAGTACATGTGTATGTTTACGCGCGTGTCACCGACTCGCTGCATTTCCAGCAGCAGCAGGGAAGATATTGCTGGCATCTCAGCACACCGCAATTCCCCACTGATAAGAAAATTCAGGAGCCGCACCGGCCCGCAAACCATTGTGCCTGCCCCACCACGCCGCCACAGAAATTGCATCTGACCGTCTTTCATATTCCAAAACTTGCAGGGATTTTGGTGGCAGACGTGTCTGTAAAATGACAGCTGGGTCTGTGAAACTGAACTAAACCTATTCACTGGACAGCACATGTAAAGCAATGTTTGACTTTATGTTACCTACTTTAATATTGTTAATAAGCATGAAGTTGGGAGTACAGTACCTTATTATTTTAAATAAACAGAAAAAATGATAAATTTAAAAATAATAATAATAATGCTAAAGTGTCTTTGTTTCCTAAATCAACATATGGGGAAAATATGTGAAAAAAATACTTCATATTTCTATGAAGTTGTTTATCTTTACTTTTATAAACATTTTAATGTAAAAAAAAGAAAAAGAAAAAAAAAACATATTACTGACTGAACAAGTAGTCAAACTGAATGTATGTCATACATTACTATTGTTAGTAGTAATGACATAAATTATTATTAACAATAATACTATATTGCATATTGCAATAATATTATTGTTATTATACAAAAAAATAAGTACTGTCATTGTCATTCCATTACTTGACTTCACATTAGTACGGGAAACTATTAAGTCTCAGGTAGGCAGCAGGTGCATTGTGTAGAGAAAGATAGATCGAATGAGAGATGCACATCAACAATAAAGAGGCACAGATCAATGCAACGCACACTTCACTGAAAACTAATATCTTTCAGGGAAATAAGATCTACTTCTAAACTGCACAAAGAAAGAAAAAGCTTGATATGGCACATATACATACGAGTGAGTGAAATTCAGACTTTTCCCTTTGAATAACAGATGGGCAGAAAAAAAAAGAAAAGGAAAACCGTTTGAACGATCGGAATCACGTAACTTTGTTTCCAGATGAGCATAAAAGACTGCTAGAAGATTATTTTTATTACATGCAAGAGTGTTGCCATTGCTGAAGGACGCTCTGGGTCTAACAAAGGAGTTTCGGAAATAACACTGTTATTTCCGCGGTTATGGACTGGCCGACGCGTTCACGCACACACACACGTTTCGAAAGTTACATTTGCTTAATTTATTCATCTGTCTGCTTTTAAACAATGTACACTCTCTGCAGTCTTTGCACCACAAAAACAAGGCACATGATTAAAAAAATACTAAAGCAGCGGTTTCAAAGCACCACGTGGAAACGACAGGCAGCTGAGCTCCATTTGAAACTGTTTTTAATTGCACTGTTACAAACGGCAATGAAGAGAATGAGGGGAACGGGAACCGCCGTAATGTTCGAATACAGATATGAGGGATACCTGTGTTCACTCGGTCCCATGAGACCAGCAAACATTCCCCATATTAGAATTCATGGAGATCAAATGCTGAGACAGACATCACTTATGTGCTCATATTTGAGGCACGCTGGGACTGTCAACAAAAAAAAAGGAAATCAGTTAGACTGACACATAATGGCCCTGCCACATAAACATCCAAAGAACTGAATCAAATCAAAGCCGATGTTCAGACTAGGAAATAAACTTTTTATGCACAGATGATGTGTTTTTTTATGTGGGTTTCACAGCAGGGGTGCAGTGTTGTGTCCAAATGTATTGATTAAATTATAGTGGCCCGCCTGCTTTTGACAGACCACTCCCTTTAGGTCACATTTCCATATCTGTGATGAAAGGACAGTCGTTCCCCCTAAACACTGGCCACGTGGTGCTGGCGACACCCAAATCAAGCCCCAAACTTTTATTGAGTAATGAGCAACATGCTAACGACATTACGTTTAACCATAACCACATTGCTCTCTTAACACCGTAAAGTAATTCAAAATCGAGCCTACTACACGCTGTCATTAACAGCCTTTAATCCCTGCTGCCCCGCTGAATACATTTGAACTTAAGTATGCACGACTAGTCTGCGCTGATTGCAGCGGCTGTCGATACGTGTCAATAGCTGGCCATCTTTTTCATTAGCAGTTTTAGCACAGCGCTTCTGCCTCCATTGTTCTGACGGTGTGTGTTTTACAACGAGCCACGTCTCGCTTTCAAACCGAATCCCGTTCTGCCACAGGAGACGGACGAGCATTCAATTCACAAGCCGGCAGATTGAAAGACGAGCTCTGAGATGTAAAAAACAAAACACATTAGGCGCTAGCAAGGACGGGTATGCAAAGTCTCAAAATGTATTTGAAAAGACTCCAGTCTGCCTTTTGTAAGCCTTCGCACGTGTGTACGTGGGCGTGAGAGCGCGTGTGTGCGTTTTTTTATTTGTGTGTGTGAAATGTTAAAGACAGGGATGACCCTTTTGGTCACTGGCTGTTGACATGTGGCTAAGAATTATCAGGGCTAGCTTGGCGGAGCATCAATCACGGCAGTCAATAGGGGAGGGCAAGTTCACTTAGGTCACATGTCAGCAGACCAGCCGCCGAGCATACAGTCAATGCGCCCGCCGCTGGAGTTGTTTAAAATCAACTTGTCAAAAATTGGGCTGTAATAAATTCAAGGGGCAGGATGCTTATTTGTAGCCACTCGGGTCAGCACGGGGCGCCTCAGAGTGAAAGCTTTCGGGCTGAGCGGAGAAATGCTTTTCAAGCGCTATATATATATATATATATATATATATATATATATATATATATATATAATTTTTTAGATACATATGTATTTAGACATTTATACATGTTTTTAATAACTATAATTTCATATTAAAATACTAAATATATTAATACAAAATATATAACTAATACAAAATAGATTTTAAAATTATTTAATTCAATTACTAATTAATTCAAATCATTATACACTTACTAATTTATACGCACTTACATTAACACATGCACCTTCAATTATTCATAGGTAATTCCACAATTGCATAAGAATAAGAATTGTTTTTTGCCATCTGTTGTATCTGTTGTATCAGTGTGTTATATATTCTGTAATACACACTATATAAATTAGACTAAACTATGAGTCAAATTAAAATTGCATCCATTCCTAAACATGCTATTATCAAGCCAAGCTTTAAACTGAAGAGATAATTAGTCTTCTTTTTTTTTTTGCATCTGCTTCCTCAAACTCATAGTCCCTACAAGAGAAAGTAGACTGAAAGGTGTGTGTGTGTGTGCCTGTCATATGAGAGTGCTGCAGTGTTCTTGTATTGCGTCTTGATGGGGACACAAAGGCAGGTTGGCAGCTGTGTGCCGAGGAGCCCTTCAGTCTGCAGTTCAGCAGTGGTCAACAGAGGGAGCTACTGGCTGTGCGGTGGTCAGTGTGTGAGAGTGTGTGTGCGGTCTGCCTGATGAGCCGAGAGCTCGTCTCTGTGAGAGTGTGTACGTGTGTGTGTTTGTCCTCTGTTGTTTTACCCCAGCACTGTCACTGAATGGATATATTTATGCCTGCCACTGTGGTCTAAGTTGCCTTGTCATAGAAGTGCAGGAAGGAATATTTGAAGATGTTAAATAGAAAAGTATTAGAAACAATAAATAACGTGAAAACACTGTGTAAAAGTAATTGTAAAGTATATTATTATTATTTTTAATCATCATACTGATTTTGCTTTGGTTTCGGCAAAGCCTAATGTAATTTCAAATCAAGCTCAAAGTAATTCGCAAGTTATTTATTTGGGAATATCTCAAATGATCATTTTAGAAATATTCATGTCAATCATTTCTGAGCATAACAGTAAATGCTTACCAGCAGATCTGATTAATGCATGTATATCATTTGAGTCACAGCAATTGTACAGTAGATATCTAGGAATTATTTCTGATCCAAATCGAGACCGTTTTAAAAAAAAGAGATACTCTAAACATATATTTGCCAAATGTGCATTTTTGAATTTGTTAAATCATGCTGTATAATTATCTATATATTTACCTTTTTAAAGCCAGTGTAAAAAAGATGTTGTTTGCTGATGTTACCTTAAAAAATACAACTGTCAGTAATCCGGTCTGGTATTTCCACCTTATTCTACACTTTCACTTGCCATTTCAGATGTGTTTTATTTTGAGTTTGACGTGAGATTGGGTTGTCACTTTCTTTAACTTCAGACATGCTGAAACACACTTGCGCAATTGCCAATTCCAGGGCTTCAAAGGTCATTTGAAACAACTGCTATGGTACCACTTTCAAAAGACTTGGAAGGGTGAGTAAAACTGCTCTACGAAACCACTGTTATGAAGGGGAAAGCTAGACAAGGTTACTATGGTAGCGAATGAGTGAATAGCTAAGTAATCTAATGGTCTATCAGCAGGTACAATTGTCACATGAAGGAAAGTGCCAATTTCAAAGCCCCCCTGCTTGGCAGTGTGATAACAGTCTAGCAGGGGCTCCAGGGACAGCGCCGAGCCCGGTGCGCAGCATTTGCTAACCTCTCTTTGATATGGCCACTGCTGTTTCCTGCTTCCACCCTCTTCGCTCTCGTTTTGAATCTCTTTGGCAGTCTGACTACATGCAGGACGCCCTGAATAAACCGCGAAGGATCTACTATCTACAAGAAAAGCACAGCTGCAATAAAGAATGAAAAATGAATGAATGAAATGATGAAAGATTGTCTATGTTTTATAGTTTTTTTTTTGCATTGTTTTTTTAATTATTTTTTACTGTGCATTAATTTGATACAAAAATAAGCCCACAAATCATTCAATCAATAAAACAATCAATCAATAATATTGATCAATATCATATCAATATCGTATTTTAAGCTAGAGATAGGCCTAAGCCGTGGACCAAATCGGAAAATGATCAAGAGCCATTTATTCGTATCTAAAATTACAGTTAATAGTTTTCGGTCAGGGTAATTTATAAATAAAAAGATGAAAGTTAAAAAAAAAAAGATTCAGTTCCAGTTCGTGTTAATTGTCCTGTCTACGGATTTGGTAAGTGTGTGATAAGTGTTCTTTGTTTATGTTTATTCAGATGACGAAGTTAGTATCGTCAGTAATACCTTAGTCAAAGTGATTTAGTTACTACAGTAAGTTTAAATTAATATCCCTACAATATTATGGACTGAAAGATTTGCTGTAAATGTTGCTCTCCAGTGGGCGCCACGGTGGCGTAGTGAGTAGCACGTTCGCCTCACAGCAAGAAGGTCGCTGGTTCGATCCCCGGCTGGGCCAGTTGGCATTTCTGTGTGGAGTTTGCATGTTCTCCCCGTGTTCGCGTGGGTTTCCTCCGGGAGCTCCAGTTTCCCCCACAGTCCAAAGATATGCGGTACAGGTGAATTGGGTAAGCTAAATTGTCCATAGTGTATGTGTGTGAATGAGAATGTATGGATGTGTTTCCCAGAGATGGGTTGTGGCTGGAAGGGCATCCGCTGCGTAAAAAACAAATGCTGGATAAGTTGGCGGTTCATTCCGCTGTGGCGACCCCGGATTAATAAAGGGACTAAGCCGAAAAGAAAATGAATGAATGAATGATGCTCTCCAAGTGTAAACATGTTAACACCTTGATCAAACTATTACCGTCGTGTAGGATTTTCACTGTGTATGATTTTCGTACACGGCTGTTTGATGCTCTTCTCTGCATCTACTGAGAAACACAGAGTTTTTTAAAAAAAAAAAATTCCCATACAACGTGTGGTATAAAAAATTCCATTAAAAGCACACTCATCCAGCAGTTACTCACATCCAATATCTTGGTTGTCTCTGGGGCATGCAAAAGTGAAAGCACCAAACTGCAGTTAAAGTTGACAAATCAATAATAAAACACCCAAAATGTAAAACGGGATCATGAAAGGAACATTCAAAAGGCAACTCATATAAACACCTTAATCATATTATTGTCTGATTCAGATCGAGGCAAATAATTTGATTACTGATGACCATGGAAACGTAGTCACTGCCTATCTCCCCTGCATCTGTGTTTGTTTTGCCGGTGTGAAAATCAGCATGTCTAGGGGGTCATGGCCTTGTAATACAAATGTCATTGCAGTAAGACCTAAGGTCTATTGAATTCCAAGAATTCGGACTTACTAGAATCATGTGCTCCTTTTCTACTATGGCATAGAGAACTATGTAAGTTTGGAGATTTGGCCCTCCAGGTAGGCATTTCTACAAAACTCCGCATGAAACAGTTGTCATTGTAGCACACTTTCTCACTGTAAGATAAGCTTGACTAAACATGAACAAAATATTTCTGTCTCAGAGGGTTACGTTTGCATCATGCACCTGCATTCACACAGTGTTCATGCCACTGATTAGGACTATATAAAGCTACTTTATTATTATTATTTTTAAATTAGTTAACAGTGTGGAATTTTTTTTGCTAAATTACAAATAAATAATACATCAAATTTAGATGATTGAAATAGTAGTTATGGAAAAAGATCTTATTAAATATTCTAATTGAAAGTGTCCCTGCTCTGCCAGGCTGTGGCCTTGGCCTCTCAGGCCCTGTGCTGGATGGAGAGCTGCCATCGCGTCAGCATGGCCTGTTTAACCACATCACTCTCATCTTGTATTGCTCATGCTCTTCATGCCAAAACTGCTCAGCACCACACTGCAGGCCTGGTGTTTTATTGTCCAAAACATGTCAAACGCCTGGTCTCAGCAGGTACTGTTTGATTGAGCTTGTCATTACCATGCAGTATTATTTTGGGGTGATAATACGATTAGCAAACAAATTTAGGATTAGAATTAAAGAGGAACCACTACTGGCAGCTAAAATAACTGCTAAACCACTCAAGTCTGCTATATAGCAATTTTTTTCTGGTGCCAGTAGAGGCAAAGAAATGACACACTTTCTTCCAGTTCAGCCAACTGTGGGTCAACTGAGAACATGTACAGTATAAGCCTTAAAGGGCCACGAAACCCCCCAGTCTCAGTGTGGTGTTTTCACACCTCTAGTTTGGAAAAGCTCAGTAAAGTGGGTGTGTCCAGCTCTGTTTAGGTAGGAGTGTCAGGGAAGGGGAAAGAGGGAAGGTTTTGCATAAAAAAGGGAGTTTCCATTTTCACACAGACTGTGTTTACATGGACATCAGTAATCGAATTATTTGCCAAATTATTAATTTGTTGACTTTATCGGCACTTTCTCTTTATTTTCGGATTCGCGTGATGGGCAGGGCTTCTGTCTATGTTTGGTCGCTGTAGCTTTATTGCTAAATAGCTAACAGGGGTTATATAGAGAGAATAACTGTTTTATGTGCTTAATGAAGGCTGATAAACAGCGTCGATTCGTTTGGAGCTGTGTCTGAGTCCACTAGATTATTTCAGAGGTGCACCCAGCTCTGTGAGCTCATAAACTCCTCCAGAAACTGAACCTGGATGATGGAAGCTTTCAACGGTGCTTTTGACTGAGCCGAGCGGCAGAAGGATTTTCTTTCGGGACACCAACAACAGGCGCTACGTCATAATCACACCCCCACAAGAGCAAGCTCCTGATTGGTTAATGCGGCGCGAGCGTCCGCTGAAGCTCATTTTAATTTCATTTTCAAACTGAAGCGATTTGCACGAATTGCGCGAATTGCGCGTTAAGCGCGTCAAACGCGCGGCGCCATTCGCGCGTATGGCGCTGCAGGATGCCTATTCACGCCTTTGCATTGACTTAACATGTACATCACTCGCGTACTCAATAGAGTGCTCTGGTTGGTTTGAACCAAGTCTATCTCATGAATTAATGCCGTACACTCAGAGACGTCAGAATGTTCTGGCCGGGACAGACGTCCACTCCCCACGCTGGAATATACGCAAGGATATCATCGGCGTGACGCAGCTTCAAAAATTCGCTTCAAACCGGATGAACGAATTTGCTCGAAATTACGCAAAAACAACCAATTTTCACTTATTAGTCAATTATAAGTGTCATAATAGTGTTTATAGCAGGGTGGGACACATATATGAATGTCAACAGCTCAAAAAATGTGTTTTGGTGTTTCGTGGCCCTTTAAAGTATTAGTTCACTCAAAATAAAAAAATAATAATAATAATAATAATTCTGCCATCATTTACCCACCATCAAGTCATTGCAAACCCATAAAACTTTTTCTCATGTTCCAAACATAAATATTTACGATCTGTCGCTCAATTAAAAGTTTACATTTACTCAAACTTCTGGCACTTTGATACATACATAAAGCGATCAAAAATAATTCCATATGAATAAAGCATTTATGTAGTATGTATACACCACTGTAAGATTGACAGTAAATTACTCCTTTTCAACACTTATGCAAATATTTAACCCTTTAAATGCCTCAAAGGTCAGAAAAGTGAACGTTTCACTAAAGTGTTCCATTATTTGCCAAATGTTGCAAATATTTACCCTTTGCTCCTTGTGTATTTGCACGACATTTGGAGGCATGCAATTTGGAGCACTAAAAGATTATAATCGTCCATTTATTTTGGGCACTTTATTTGTGCATTTTATGATGAATATGTGATGAAGAGAGCTAAATTGTAGTTAAAAAACAACATCTCAACACAAATTGATTTGATGTCACTGATGTCACTCATTCATTCATTCATTCGCTTGTCAGCTTAGTCCCTTTATTAATCAGGGGGGACGATTTAGCTTACCCAATTCACCTGTACCGCATATCTTTGGACTGTGGGGGAAACCGGAGCACCTGGAGGAAACCCACGCAAACACAGGGAGAACATGCAAACTCCACACAGAAATGCCAACTGACCAAGCCACGGCTCGAACCAGTGACCTTCTTGCTGTACCTACTGCGCCACTGTGTCACCACCTGATGTCACTCAAAAGTAATAATTATTTGGTTTTCTTCATGATGCATTTCACTATTTATAAATAACTTCATGGACAAGATATGAAATATATGACAAATAGTTATCGACTTGGTCTGAAATTTCATCAAAAACTTACACATAGTTTGGAATAAATGACATACGCTAGACTTATGTAATTCTATGTTACTGAGCTTTACTGTAAAGGCTAAAAATGATTTCTTGTAAAAAGCAAGCATAGATATTCTGTTGGATGTATCTTTCTATATTCCACTTACTCCCAGGGCCATTTATATTGAAGTTGATATTTAGCTGCACCATGTTGGTGTTTTGTACTATTTCATTTTTACGAGGTAGGTCGTTAGCCCAACGCTCAACCACCAACCTGGAGGACCAGGACATACACACATACACAACAAACAATTTAGCTTATGCCGAGTTCAGACTGCATGATTTTCAAAGTAGTCAAGTCACAGATGTTTTCACACTGCATGATTATCTGGGCTAGCGATTTGTCGCTTCTTTGTTTAAACTCATTTCATACTGGATGATCTGAGTCGCTGACAGCTCCAGATATTCAGTACGCCAAATATCTCCCGGGCATCGGCAACTCAACTGCGATTCTCTTAGATGGCGTCTTTAATCGTTCATATTGTGTGACTGTCACTCGCGTGCACAAGCACCGATTTGCCTGTGATTTCAGGCATTTGTCGGCGATTTCTCAAAACCTGTCGGCCAGTCAAAATCGGGGCTAAAATCATGCAGTCTGATCTAGGCATTACCCAATTCACCAATAGCGCATGTCTTTGGACTTGTGGGGCAAACCCGAGCACCTGAAGGAAACCCACACCAACACGGGCTGAACATGCAAACTCTACACAGAAATGCCAACTGACCCAGCTGGGGCTCAAACAAGCTCTTCTTGCTGTGAGGCAACTGCGCTACCCACTGCGTCACGGTGCCGTCCCTTCTATATTCTACAGAAGACCAAAATTCATAAAGGTTTTTGAAATATTATATTGCTGACTAAATGACAGAATGTTTATGTTTAGACAAACAAACCTTTTAAAATTTTAACCCATTAGCAGCTTCTCCATCAAAATACATTGCATAACCCTCAAGTCAAAGATAGCTTTCAACCACACATGAAACCCCCGTGACTCTTCCTGTCATTACAAAGCATGTGACTGTCCAACTTTCCATCTCTTTCTTCAGTCCTGGCTCGGCTCAAGACAGCGGCCCCCACCTCAGCCTACACAGAGCCTGAGCTTCTGCCCGCAGCTGTTCCTCAAAGCTGCGGGGCTTTAGAGAAGATCTCCCTCTCCGTTAACACGTGAATCTGCCCTTTGGAGAAGAGGTGGCCACATTTGCTGGCCTTCGCGCGGTGGCCTGCAGGGTGTCCTTCTCCATTAGGGGTAGGTCACAGGGATTCACACGGAGAGAGGGAAAGCAGAGACAGGTGTGGATATACTGATCGAGGATTAACAGCTAATTATGAGCAAGGTTAAAATCACTAAATATGCTGCAGATTTATGACATGCTGCAGTTGTTGTGTTTAGAGTTCAAAAACTCTGTGAGGTGAATTACAGATGTTTTTGTGCACTAAAGACTTCAAAATATTTGTGAAACTACAAAATAAGTGAAACTGAAGAATTATGTCATTGTGTTGTTATATTATGTTATGTCATTTTGAAGAAAATCAGGCCGGTTTGCTTAGTTTCAGATGTTTGAAGCACCTTGCTAAAAGAAAACTTCACAGAAAAGTTTGCTCTTGCTAATAAAACTACCTGTAGTCTATGGAAGGTACGCAATTGTACTATTTCTTTTGGCTTTCTTTGCTTTAAAAAATATTCAGTTATTTTCCTCTGGTCAGTCCATTAACATAAGATATCTGCTATTAAAAAATGAACTGTTTTATAAATATGGGATAAAGTACTGTACATCTGGATGGTTGTTTTCACAGAATAGAGCTCTTCAGTCTTATACTAAAGCCCTTTGTTCTGCATAGCGGTGTCATTAAGCCTGTCAGGCATTATTCTGTAAAATCAACAGCCTGAATGTACTTTATCCAGTTTATTGCTAAGCCAATTGCAAAAAAAAAAAAAAAAAAAGACAGAATACATTGTTTTGAGTCATATTAGTTAGTTTATAGTTATTTTATTAAAGCAAAACTGACAGAAATAAAAATGGCTGAATGGAGCAGACACTAACCTAGATATTATTTAATCACCAGATGGCGCCAGATGTCGAATAAGACTGAAGGGCTTTATTATATTAAAACAACAGTTTGGATGTACTTTTGCCCACAGCTACTTCCCATAAAATGTAAAAAAAATAAACAAAAAACATTGTTCTGTGCTGTAATGGTCCAGTTTTATTCAGTGGTTGTTAGATGCCACAGATAGATCCAAACGCTATAATATAGTCTTTCTTAACTACAATTTTCTCACAGACATAATTTTAGACGAGGGTGACCAAATGTCACTATTTTTCTAGGGTCATTCATTAATTCATTCATTCATTTTCTTAGTCCCTTTATTAATCTGGGGTCGCCACAGCGGAATAAACCGCCAACTTACCCAGCATATGTTTTAGACAGCGGATGCCCTTCCAGCTGCAAGCCATCTCTGAGAAACATCCATACACACTCATTCACACACATATACCACGGATAATTTAGCCTACCCAATTCACCTATACCACATGTCTTTGGAGGAAACCCATGCGACCACGGGGAGAACATGCAAACTCCACAGAGAAATGGCAACTGACCCAGCCGGGGCTCGAACCAGCGACCTTCTTGCTGTGAGGCGAACGTGCTACTCAATACTCACCGTGGCACCTAGGGACAGTCAGCTCTATTTTATCTTTTCCTGAAAACTTTAAATCACTGAGAGTCTGTGTATCTCATAATGATAACAATAAAACATGTTGTAAATATCGAATATAAATAATCTTTTTTTTACCCCTTAATGGAGAAAGAAAAATAACTTTGCTTCATATCAAGGACCTAAGGGTCTTCAGGAAACACCACCTTCAAATTATTTTAAAAACAATTATTTTATTAAAGAAATGTAAAAAATAAAATGAAATTCCCAAAACTCATTTTTTTTCAGCATATAATATATTTATTATTAATATATTTGTCATGGTCACCAGCGATCCAGCCTGTGCGAACTGCTGGTAAACACACAGATCACGTAGAACTACAAATCCGCCTTATATGGACTACAGTTCCAGTCATGCACCCCACACACTTACATCGGTTCCTGATCCTGACTGATTGCAAACACACAGCTGGAGGATTGTTCTGGACTGATTACAGGACTATTTAAACAGAACACACATATGCATCTTTGCTGAGTCTTGTTAAACTGTGCTGTGAACATTACGACGCTTTTTCCATACCTTGCCATGCCTTGTTCAGACCCTCGCTTTATTTTATTAGTTTACGTTGCTTGCTGCCTGCCTATGACCATCTGCCTGTTTATTGGTCATGACTCTGGATTGCCCGTATACATCTGTTTGCTCCTGTGCTGTCTGATGCTAGCCTGACCATTCTGTTTAATAAACCTTTGTTTGGATCTGCACTTTCATTGTCAGCGTCCACTTCACATTACAATATTATTAAGGTTCATTATTTTAAACAACCAATTGCAGAATTTCCATTTGAACTTGATCATTTAATATTAGGTGATTGTTCAACGTTAGCAAGTTCACCAGAGGTACAAGCTCTAATGTGATTTTTAATGTGAGCCAAAAAGACACTAGTTTTCAGTCTGAACCTAAAAATTCAAACACTAAAAATATGTTTGAAAGATGTATATCACCCATATAATAGCCATGGTGCTTTAAAGGAGGTACAAACAAATAGTTTAATTAGGAACAGACACATTCAACTCAAGATATCACATATAGCCAGTTACTCTCTGCTGATCTCTTAAAACCAATGATTCAGTGACTCAATGACTCAGAGTCTCTGCTGATTCAGCTGAGCTTCACCATTATCACAGTACATCTCATTAAGTGTCATGAGCTGATAGCAATAACACTTTCATCACAAACAATAGTTATGACAGAATATTGTTTTTAAGTGAACTTTTCTTTTACTCATATTTAACTTTTATATTTGTGGCAAATGATGCATGCATTTAATGTCTGTAGTATCAAGCCCACACAGCTTTATCATTGCCCACACAGCTTTATTCAAAGTCATTTGAAGTCACACAGCAGTTTTGTGAGATGATCAGACCATAAGCACTATTGGTTTCACCACAAATAATATAAGTACAGAACGATGAGTGAAGTTTTTGTTTCCTCACCTTCATGTTGATTAAAATTTCAGTTAATTCCACACACTTTTAAAAGTTCAGGCACATTGAAAAATAGCACACAAGAGGAATGATTTTGCTAAAATATTGTGCACACAAGAATGAAAGATTTGTATATATATATTTTTTTTGTCATTTAGGTTTGAGTGAGTTTAATCTTAAATTTTGTTATTTTGAAATAACATTGTCAGGATATTTGCCCTTTTATATGTTCTGCAGAAGAAATATAGTCATGCATATTTAAAATACTAATTTTTGGTGAATTTAAAAAGACATTACACACAGAAATGAAAATTAACTCACTATTTACAAGTGTTGCCAAGAGATTATTAATTTATCTATTCTGTTGATCATATATATTTATATGAATAAAAAGCTTAAAACCAATAACTATTGACTTCCAAAGTAGGAAAAACAAATACTGTGAAAGTACTGTAAATGATTACAGGTTTCTAGAATCTTCAAAATATCTTCTTTTATGTATTGCAGAAGAAAGAAAGTAAAAGGATGTAAAGGTGAAGAGTGACCAGATGATGTCTGCATTTTCACTTTTGGGTGAACTATCCCTTTAATAGATCGCATTCAAGTCTGCAATTCTTTTGTCTATATATTACTACAAATATCATTTCCTACTAGATTCCAGCCAACCGCAACGAATATGAAGTTCCACTATCAATGCTAATACTAAGCAAGATCACTAGGAGAAAGTGATAGAAACACATGTATACTCTCTCTCTCTCATAAAAGTCCCTCCTGTATGGAAGTGGTAATTGACTTCTCAGAGAGAGCTTGTGGGCGGATTCAATCCAGACTATAGCCACATCTTCATACTGCTTCACCAGAACCAGGCTGCATGGGACAGAATTCTTAATGAGGGCCCCTAACACCCTGCGGGAGCCCAATCTCTCTTTCTCTTTCTCTCTCTCTCAAACACACACACAAGCAATTTCACTCCATAACCAGGTCCTGTTTCTACACCGACCTGCACTAAACACTCCGACAAAAGCGCTTGGATGTGCTATTGCTCTCGAGCGCTGGGACCCCCCGCACGCTGAACCACCGGCTCTTTAGGTGGGATTCTATGGCACGCACACACTTTGTCAAAAAACACAGAAATATATATATATAAATAAATCAAACACCTGGAGAGCAGGGCAGCACAAAGCTTGAAAACAGAGAGATGACTGAGGCTAGACAAAGGGGAAGAGAGGGAAACGCATGAGGGATTGCGTGGGACTGTATTTGTTAAGTTTTTTTTTTCCTTCAAAGCATTGCTCATTTTAATAAAGGAGATCCCCCAGTCTCTCTAAGTGCCGCAGATAAAAGAAATCATTTAGTGGCTTAAAAGACTATTAATGTGAAGAGCCACACTTGTCTTTTTCTCTCTCTCTTCGGTCCTCTGAGGAAATGTTATTGAGCCTGTTGCATCACAATAGCATGGGTGGAAAAATCTTGTATGATGGAATCTGAGACGTGTTGTTTTATTTTTCAAATATTTACATTGTAATATGAGGGTTCTGGGCTAAAGTTACGTTATAAAGAAAGTATTACCATGCATGTATGTAATTACATGGTAAAGGATGATTTGTTGGAGAGTCTAGGTAATGCCATGTTTCAGATGATGTTTGAAATCCAAGCGCAGTCTCCTATTGCGTTCCAGTCATGCTTACATCTTGGCAACAACCCTTTCACTTCAACTTGAGAATAATAAAGTGAATGTGACATTGTCATGGTATTTACACTACTGTAGCTGACAAAAGTCTTGTCACCTATGCAAGCTTTGTTAACAACAAATAATAACTTGACTAGCTGATCATTTGGTATCAGAACTGGCTTTTATGAAAGACAAAAGCCTCTTGCCTACTCTTATTTTACCAAAATAAAATATGATTATGCCTTGATTTTTATTTATTTAATTAGTACAGTAAGGTCTGACTTTGCTTAGACAAAAGTCTTGTCACTTAACAGAAGTAATGTACAGTATAGAATATAAAGTCATGGTGCAGTGGAAAAAATAATTAACATTATGTATGACTCCCATGATCTTGGAGGACTGCATCTATACATCTCTGCAATGACTCAAATAACTTTTGTCTGGTAAATGTCTGGTGACTAGTCTCAAGTTTTGAGTTGTTTCAAATGCATCTTAACTATGGAGCATCCTCCATCTGAAAATAAACAAAGGGATTTCACTTTGGTCACCACCATCTTGTAAATTATGCCAAATTGAAGGTTCACTGAAGTAAGGGTTAATTGTTGTGCCCCAATCTTAGGAGCTGGCAACCCAACCTTGAGTGCCATTTTTTTTTTACTCAAACAGGCAGACGACAAATTCTAAGTTCATTCATTCTTTCATTCATTTTCTTTTTGGCTTTGTCCCCTTATTAATCTGGGGTCGTGACAGCAGAATGAACCGCCATTTTAAGTTCAAAGTTTTGGAATTTAAAGAAAGTTTTTCAGAGATTAAAATGCATCTTAATTATGGAAGGTCGTCTGGTTGAGAATAACTAATGGACTGTTAATTCAGGTGATGCCATATTGAACATTATGCAAAGTTGATGGTTTTTACTAAACTCTGGGTTGGGGTTCATCTTAACTATGAATTTCAATATTTCAAATCTCTACAAAACATTTGGTAGTAATTTAATGCTAAATGCTAGAAAACACACAAAAACAATTGTATAACAATTAATATACAAATCTATATTGTTGCTCAGTGACGCTGGCCAATTACATTTTAAAATGTAAGTTATTTGTGTGATGATGGCAACAATATATTTTCAGCTATTACTCTGGTAATGTCACATGGTCACAATAATGTCAAGATCATACTAAACGCAAGCAAAAAAAAAAGGTCACACTTTATTTTGATGGTCCGTTTGTTGAATTTAAGTTACACTGCAACTAATTCTCATTAGATTATAAGTAGACTGTTAGGTTGGGGTTAGGGTTAGTGTAAGTTGACATGTACTTGCAAAGTTTCTTATAGTCAGTTAAATGTCTGTTGAATGTCAGTATCAACAGATATTAAGTAGACAGTCTACTAATACTCAAATGGACCATCGAAATAAAGTGTTACCAAAAAAAAAATATATTTTACTATAATAGACAACCCAGGCTCATTCTGGTTATGTACCCCTATATACATTTTTGGAGAGCGCAAAATACATCGCAGGAGCTACATATTTTGCAGTTTTTGTTATTGCGGGGAGTATCAGAAGCTGCTGTGTACACATTTGAGATCTCAAATTTCTCTCACGAGAGCCATTCGTCCCTGTTTTTCTTGCATAAATCCACTAGAGGACCCTATCGACTGACTGACTGAGCTGTTCATACGAAGGTAAGCGCTCTGCTGGGAGTGTAAAAAGGAACAGTGTCATACTGCCTTTTAGTGTTAATTTTAAAAACGAAATGCAGCCATACCTACTTTTGGCTAAATAATTTATGTATGGTACATAATTGACAATAGACACTGCTTTCAAACACTTTTGAGGGAAACAAACACAAATCCACCTTACTTTCTATTTTTATCTTTATCTCTCTTTATAGCTCTAATATATTGACAATAGCCTGCGTTTCTAGCTAAACTGGCTTAAGAAAATTTCAAATAAATTATAATTACATGAAGAGTCAACACTAGTTTAAAACAGCATGGAGGGTGAGGAGTTTCATTTAAATTCTTTTTAATTTTTGTCCAAGGTATTTCTTCAAATATGTACAAGAGAACTGTGCATTACAATGCCCACTTCTGCATTTACATACAATTTTAAGTATGCGATTAGTGCATAGAGTTAAAACCTGCAGGCTTCTCTTCATTGTAGCACACACATACCTGCACACACACATGCAATCCTGGACTCTGGTTGTGTGTGTGTGTGTGTCTCAGAGAGTCCACCCATCACCCCTTTGGTGTGGGCGATGGAGTGTGACGGCTCGTTAAAGAAAAACAAAGCCCCTCACCTTCCTTTATCACTAATATGCACCTGGAGAGCTGCCGTGCTTTATGATAAACTCGCACAGCCAAACACACACTCACACAAACACAAGCGTGTTTACACACCTACCCAGAATGCACTGGGAGCGCAGCCTTGTTCCAGGGGCCACTGTAAACAACTAAAGTCAATCTGTTTGTGCTAGTTTACTGCCACAGCTCAACTCCTCTGCTCACAAACAGTTTTCTGCCAGCCATGTCAGTGACTTATGGACGTGATATGAGTTTTCTTCCATTTCTCTCTTCGGACGAGTAAATCAAGATGGACTGGGGGAGAAAGGGATTGTGGGAAACCTATTATTACTGCAATGAAATCAAACTAAAATTACAATGTTTTAGCTGATAAAATACAGATTGGGTCCTGGCAATAAACAGCATGATTTATGACAATGGATGAAAATTAACACTCACCAAATGTGAGACAGATCTGTACTGGCACGTACATGAAACATATGAGCAGTGACTTTTTTTTTAATACATTTTGAGAATACAATATTATTATATAGTCAAAAATGCATTGTAAGCATGAATATTTAATATTTTCATTTGAGCAGCTAATTAAAATAGTGTTTTCACTTCTGAAAAAGTTTTTTGGTTCACTCTAAATGCGACTCTAAACAAAGCAATGTTTTAATAGGCTTAAACATCTTATGAGAAGATGGCTATATGGATGCTTATGGTTATTAAATATGTTGGCTACAATTTAGGATAAGTTTGAAAGAAAAATCTTCCCTGAGTGTTTCCAAAATATTCATAAAAATGTATAAATATATACAAGTCAGAATTTATTCTTTTCCCCAATTTCTGTTTAACGGAGAGAGGAATTTTTTCAACACATTTCTAAACAAAATAGTTTTAATAACTCATTTCTAATAATTGATATCTTTTATCTTTGCCATGATGCCAGTGCATACAGTAATATTTTACTAGATATTTTTCAAGTGACATTTAAAGGTTTAACAAGGTTAATTAGGCTAACTAGGCAGGTTAGGGTAATTAGGCAATTTATTGTATAACGATGGTTTGTTCTGTAGACTATCGAAAAAATTGCTTAAAGGGGCTAATAATTTTGACCTTAAAATGTCTTTTTAAAAAAATCAAAAACTGCTTTTATTCTAGCTGAAATAAAAAAATAACACTTTCTCCAGAAGAAAAAATATTATCAGACATTCTATCAGACATATTATCAGAAAATGTCCTTGTTCTGTTAAACATCATTTGGGAACTATTCAAAAAAATGAAAAAAAAAAAGAAAAATGAAAAAAAATCAGAGGGGTTATAATTCTCACTCAATAATAATTTAAAAATGCAATCGGACATATGGATAAAAATATATACATTTGTAAATACTTAATATTGTAAATACTTTTATACAATTGCGACAATTCACTAGCAAGTAAACTTTTGCAAATATCAATGGCATGCACAGTAATTTGGTTGTTTAAAACCTGTTTACCATTACAATTTCACACTTTTAAACATATTTATAGTCTGTAATACTCGATTCTGATTGGTCAGTCAATTCCAAGGTAGGCCTATGGTATTCCAAGATAACAACCGCTGAAACGATCAACACAGGCTCACCTGGGTACTTGAAATCATCTTGACCATCAGTGAATGCATTCACATCCATATATACAGTATACAGTCATACCACTGTTTTTGATGGTTTGGCAGCATCTTGTGACTGAGTTATATTTAGGTTAGTGTATGCTTCATTCAGCCATTTTTTTGTTTCTGTCAGCTCTGCCTTTAATTAAAGAATTAAAAAATGAATACAGCTCAGAACAATGCTTCATCATGTTGGGCTTCTGTGATAACAACCACCTGGATCTACTTTATCCCTTACATATGCCTTAAAATGCCTCAGAGTTATAAGTTAATATAAATCTCATTGTCATTCCAACTGACATTACATTAAAATGAATGGCATTACTTTTTATGAGTAGCATAAAACATATGTGGTCATGACTTTATATCTCATGACTCATCATATAATTAACAATCAAAGTTACCCACGCACCAATGCCAACCCTGACCTCACATTGCCACGCCTCCATAAAGAGCTTCCACAGATCCAGTTCTGTCTTTTCACTTGAAACTAATAGTGTTCCCTCCTCCCTCATCCACTCCTATCCCATAACCCCCCCTCCTTCCCCAGGTTTGATAACAAATATTCCCTCACCTAAATTAGAAATGTGAAGTAATTATACCGCTGGCCCTCCTACGGGTTATTCATAGGAGTCGACGGTCGTAAGAGAGCTTTCTTTATATAAATAGGTTACTTCAGAGGGTGACTTTAATTATGTTGGTTTCAAACAGAACATGAGTGCGGTATTCCAGCGGGATTAAGCGTCTCTGGCTCTTTGTTAACTGAGCACAAATGTATGCCAGCAAGGAGCATCTGCACAAGATCTCCGCTAAATTTATTCAGCCACCGCACATCTCCACCGGTGAATAATTCCACTAATAATAAAGATTGCCAGAAACAAGAGGGGGAAAAGGAAATCTACATTCAAGAGAAAAAAAGAAAGGAAAGTGTGTGTAGTTTTCAAGGACGACTTAAAAAACAAAAAAACAAGTTTAATCTGTTTTGCATGGGAAATAGGTATTCTTCTGTTTTGTTCTGTGTGCGTGTGTGTGCGTGTCTGTGTGTGTTTGTGTGTGTGTGCATGTGCGCATGCATGCTTGTGTGTAGTGTTTGTTCTATCTGTTTTCAAAGAAACGGTGGTCTATTACTAGGCTGTAGTGTTTTTTATATTTTTTTTCGACAGACCAAATGCTTAAGGTTTCAAATTTGAGGGACTATGGACTACCAAGGCAATCTACCAATATTGCAAAATGAACACAATAGATACATATTAATTTATTTTATTTTATAAATGGAAAAAAAATTGCTACATATTTTTCATTTAAAAAACATAATAAAAAATAAATATACCTGTCAAATGTTTGAAATATTTTTATGCTTTGCTTTTTAAAAATATTGCTCACCAAGGATTTTTTTTTTATGTTTGATAAAAAAATACAATAAAACATTAATTTTGTGAACAATTATAAGACTTTAGAATTTTTACGATCATGATTGCTGTGACGGCAATGCTCAATTGTCTATTGTAATACTGTAATACAAACTGACTACTGCCGTAATACTAATGTAAAATTCAATTTAAATGATATATAATTTTTTTTTTCATAAAAAAATAAAATAAAATAAAACAAACAGAATTTCCAGCATTTTTCCAAACTTCAGTGTCACATGATCGCATGCAAATCACTCTAATTTAATGATTTTCCATCTATTATGATGAATTGTTGTTTCTTTGACTACTATTAATAGTAATAACAATAATAATAATAATAATATTAATAATAATAATAATAATAATCGCAACTGAATTATTTTAATAATTGCATTTTATAAAATCAGAACACGTTACTGCTCAAGACATATGATGAATACGAAAATCTAAATAAATACAAAGTTTTATCATGAGTCTCTATGGGCATGGCCTGCTGAGCCATTTCCAATCTGCTTTCAACTACACTGTTGCTGTGATTGGTTCCTGTTGCCTCAGCAGACAATGGGATTGTTCCTCAACATTTAAACACCTCACTGTCATTTGAGTTAGCAATCTGCAGTGCCTTTTTGGATATATCATCCAAAAACAGCAGCTAAGCTAAGATAATCTTTTACATTCATTTATGCACCACTGAACTGCTTCTTGTTTTAAGAGAGTGTTCTTATGCTTAAATTCAAGCGCCATGTACGTATATGACTTCAGTGTATTTACACTTAAAAATAACACATAATGCTTGAAATAATTGTTGTTGTACAATATTTGCTGTTTGTGTCTCTTTAATATCATGGAAACTTGAGAGACTTTTTTTTAGTCACACGGTTGAGGGCAAGATGACGTTTTGGGCTGTGGTGGTTTTGCCAGTAAGCAAAGTAGTCCAATGCAACAGAGTTAAGCCATTCAGCAAAGTAGCCAAGGACCACATAGACAATACATTAGTTTTAAGTCATTTGGCAAGGTAAGCCAGGCACACATAGATAGTAAAACTTGCAGTCCCCATGACTCATAGGGCTAAAAAAAGCAATTGGGTTAAAATAAAATATATATTTTGAAAATAATAATAATAATAATTCCTTACATTTATATAGCGCTTTTCTGGGCACTCAAAGCACTTTACACAATGGGGGGGGATCTCCTCATCCACCACCAGTGTGCAGCATCCACCTGGATGACGTGACGGCAGCCATTTCGCGCCAGACCGCACACCACACACTAGCTGATTGGTGGTGAGGAGACAGAGTGATGAAGCCAATTATGATATGGGGATGGTTAGGAGGCCATGATGGACAGGGGCCAGTGGGCAGATTTGGCCAGGATGCCGGGGTTAAACCCCTACTCTTTTTCGAAGAACATCCTGGGATTTTTAATGACCACAGAGAGTCAGGACCTCAGTTTAACATCTCATCCGAAAGACGGCGCTCACAGAGCAGTATAGAGTCCCCGTCGCTATACTGGGGCATTAGGACCCACACAGACAGCAGGTTGGGCGCCCCCTGCTGGCCTCACCAACACCACTTCCGGCAGCAACCTAGCTTTCCCATGTGGTCTCCCATCCAGGTACTGACCAGGCGCAGCCCTGCTTGGCTTCAGTGGGCGACCATGTGAGAATTGCAGAGAGCTAGCTGCCGGCTAGGGCAAGAAAATAAATGAATGAATGAAACAAAGCTAATATCTTTATGTTTAACCAATTTAACACATACCCTTGATAAATGAAAGATTAGTTTTTTTTAAACATTTTTAATGGTAATTAATATCATGGTTTCCACAAATATATAAGCAGCACAATATGTTTTTGCAATAATAATAATAAGATGTGTTAACTGAACATTAAATTAGCCTATTATATGTAATGATCTCTCAGTTTCAGTTTTGAATAACAGGAACACTATTTTACATATAAATTTGCTGAGCAGAAGATTCTAAAGAACATAAAATTCTCTTCCAATCTTTTGAATGGTTTATAAAACACTGAGGTAAACATGTGCATTACTTCACTTATAATCTCACTTTAACAATATGTTAAAATATAACTAAATTGTCCCTTACAGTGTTTATCAAATATGACCTGTAACTACCTGCATTGACAGATTTTTATTTACCTTTTTATATATAGATCAACTGGCTGCACTTAGTTTCACAGTACTTACCATGTACTTTACCTAAGTGTCTACGAGGATTAAGTTTAGGTTCAAAGGTAAATTTAGGAATAATACCTAGTTATTCCCCAGTTTAGGTCCAGTACATGCGAACAGGACTGTATAAATTGCATCTGTAAGACTGATCTGAGAGTCTGATTAGTAGTACCCGTTTTCTAAGAGCAACAAAAACATCTACATTTCTCAAGCAGCAATATCCCAATATCAGCGAGGAAGAGCTTCAGCCCGGCTCTAATGTTTCACAATCATACACAAACAATATCCGTCTGTTTGACTGCGGCAGAATTTATAGCCACCCCATTGATTGCTTTTGCCGGACATGATGGCTGTAAATTGCAGGCCGTTTGGTAAATGCGGGCAGTTAGAAGTGTACAAGTAATTATTTCACGGCTGCTGATTGAAACATAATTCCAATATGGCCTTCTGAAAATGACAGCATTCCCAAAGTCCTCCGTTTTAATTTGGAGGTGATACTAATTAGGGGGAGCATTATAGGACTTTTTATGTGATCTCTCCGACGGAGCCCCAAATAATTAAAATGTCAGAGGAAATAAATATGCATAAACAGCTCGTAATTTCAGAAATATCGTCCCACGTCGTTCGTGGCTTGTGGGAAAAGAAGCACTCGCATGTTATTTATGCTTTTTTCAGGGAAGTTTATGTAGCATTTCACAGAAGTTAACAATCTAAAGCAGTTCAAATAAACTGAACAGCTAACCATGAAGAGTCAAACTCATTACTGAGGGCAGAAAATTAAGAGTATAATCAGTTGATCAGTTAATAACCTGCCACAATTATAAAAAGACACAATTACTATCAATTATTTTAATGAATAAGAAAAAAAGGGAAAAATATCTGAAAAGTATCAAGACCTACAGTATATGAAATCATTGATGCATAAACTAAATAAAAACTTCAGTTTGTGTTTACAGGGTATATATTATGTGTAGATTCACAGGAAAATACTAGATTTAATTGTTAACTGCTAATTATTTATTTAGGTTACTATGTTAGATTATCATGTTACTCTGAATTAAAGGTACGTGATTATTTGTGCATTATATATATTCATTCGTTAATTTCCTTGTCTGCTTGGTCCCTTTATTCATAAGGGGTCACTACACAGTGGAATGAACCGCCAACGTATACAGCATGTGTTTTTACGCATTTTATTTTATTTTTTTATTATTTATTTTATTTTTTTTTTATTTTATTTTATTTTTTTTAAATCTTACGAAAAGTTACGTTTGATATGGGTTTCAGAAGTGAGGCAAAATGGCTCGGCAGCTCCACCTATACACTTTTGACTGAGTGGCCACCGAGCTATGTTTCATGCACACGTTCGAAAATTGGCACACACATCAAACATGCCAGTTCCAACAAAAAAGTCTGGAGCGAAATCTCAAAGCCAACTGGAAGTAAAAAAAAGTGCAGTTTTTGCCATTTCCAGGCGTTGTATTTTAATCAACTTCTCCTAGGGATTTGATCCGGTCAACAACAAAATTGGGAATTGTCATCTAAAGGTCTTGGCGATGTTAAATTGTGAAGATCAAGAGTTTTTAATCGCAAACCTCGCAAACTCGGCCTCGCAATGTTTTGTTTCACCACAAAACAGGAAGTTGTTATAACTCAGGCATGCATTGTCCAAGCTGCCACAAAATGCACATGCTTGATAAGAGTCCTGACCTGAACATGCCAATATCTAATTACAGTTATAGCGCAACATTGCTGGCAAGAGGAATGACATGTTTTACACTGCAACAAACTCCTCCTAGAATTTTTTTCAGATCGAATTCATGTTATGTCATTTTAATCCAAAGGTCTTTGTGATGTTAAATTGTGAAGATCTAGAGTTCAGTGTATCGCTATGGAGGAGGACGTACTTATAACCACTCAATATCCAATCTGCCTGAAAATTCACTTTCGATAAGATAGCTCTCCTGAGAACATCTACATGCCAATACAGTTAGCTATAGCGCCAACTGCTGACAGAAGGAAGTTTGGCATAATTCAGTGATTTTCTCAGGTTTTTAATATATTTATCAGCTTATATTATTATTGTGCATTATTTTCTGTCATCCAAACACTTTGTGGCGGTGCGAGGTCCCTTTCATTGATGCTTGCAGCTTTAATTATTATTGCTATTATTATTATATTTTATTATTATTATTATTATTATTATTATTATTATTATTATTATTGTTGTATTATTAATATTATGATTATGCTACTACTATTAATCACTGATGATTAATTCATTCATTTTCTTATCGGCTTAGTCCCTTTATTAATCCGGGGTCGCCACAGCGGAATCAATCGACAACTTATCCAGCATATTTTTTACCCAGTGGATGCCCTTCCAGATGCAACCCATCTCTGGGAAACATCCATACACACACATTCCCACTCATACACTACGGACAATTTAGCCTACCCAATTCACCTGTACCACATGTCTTTGGACTTGTGGGGGAAACCGGAGCACCCGGAGGAAACCCACGCAACCACGGGGAGAACACAGAAATGCCATCTCCAACACAGAAATGCCAACTGACCCAGCCGGGGCTCGAACCAGCGACCTTCTTGCTGTGAGGCGAACGTGCTACTCACTACGCCACCGTGGTGCCTAATCATTGATTATAAATAATTAAATAATATATTATTTTGTCAATACCAGAAAAAATGGCCCATGATGATATTTATATTTGTGTATATAGTTACTTAATTGTGTTAATTTATCAAGAAAAAGGCATTTTTATATATTTATATTATAATTACATTTCAATGAATCAATGAATATTCACTTCCTGAAATATTTATTTAAAATTATTGATTTAAAATATAGTTAATTATAAGAAACTTGTCCATTAATATGAAAAGTATTATAAATAAATATGATTAATATACTGTATAAACTTACATATACTATTTCATACAATGAACAAGAACATGATAATTGCATTTTTGTTCCAGACAATATCTAAACTTGTTTATTTACGACTAAAGATTCTCACAAAGCTTAATAAAAGGCTTATTTCATATGAGTAGTAAGATACATAACCTTTAAATTTGTTAAATGCAACAAAAAAAAAAGTATTTATAAAAGCTCCAATGTTAAGCTACACTAAAGGCACACATGGGACAGCTTAATCAAGGCAAGTCACAGAAGCTATTGATAAATGATTTCAATTAAAAGCCTGTGTGCTCATATGCCATAAATACACTATTGTAATCAGAGCCCGTACAAAAGATAGACACATCTTTAATCTCAGACAATCCCACCGTGAGACGTGGAGAACAGGCACCGCACACAATACTGTGCTGATATGAAATCCAAGTTGTGCACCGCTGAGAAAGAAAAAAAAAAAAAAAACAACAACAACAAAAGTGCAGCTCTGATACATGATTTTATAGTCACTGTCTTTTTATTATAAGAGCTAGTCGGGTCGGCTAGGACCTGTAAAAGGCCTTCGGGGTTCTGTGTTAATTGTTTCATGTAAACCACATTTTGTACTACAAGCAACGCAGGCTGACATGCCGGTGCTCGGGTCAAGCCTGCACATAGATATGAACAATTGCAATAAAATATTAATGGGATATGCAAAGCAGCCAGGGAAATCAGCCTTCAGTTTGGCTGAGGCAGTGAGACAGGTCCAAATAAAAGGCACTGGAGATAAGAGTGATGTTACGTACATGAAAAAGCGGAATAATGACTCAACGACTGGGTTGTGTGTCCATCCTGTTCTCGCAAACAACATGAAATGTAGACAACCTTTTAAAAAGCAGAAGGAAAATGTGATTTGGTATACAAAAAGACAGAAGGAGAGATGAGTTCTGACCTTGTCAACCGATGTCCAGCTTGTATCCGGTTACCAGCACTGCCACTCTCAGCTCTTTGCCAGAACAGAACAGGAGCAGAAAGAGAAAGAGAGAGACTAAACATTAGTGCATTATAATGCCATTTTGCAAATCATATGGGTCAATCAGAAAAGAGTGTTCATGATAACATAAGAACAAGACAACAAATACAGTTATTAGTGTAAATGTAAGGTTTATTATTATTACGTTCATATGATTAAATTCAATTTATTGACTCTGACAACGCTGTGGCGTAACTAATAAGTAAAAAGCACACAATAAAACTATATTAAATATAAGTCGTGACACAGCTTAAAGATTTATTCAGACCTGAAATAAATGTGACTATACTAGGGTTAGAAATTAAATTGATCTCATAAAGGCATTTCTTTGCTCCAAACAGGGATTTTTTAATTATCTTATTATTTATGACAATGATCTCTTCATTCAATTCAATTAGAAAATCATAAATTATTATCAATTTAATTTTTCCAGCAAATTGCTTTAAAGAATTGTAAACATTCAAAAGTCTGGAACTGATCATTATTGTTCCGACTACAAAGACAAATGTGATGGTCCAAGATATCACAATATTTGTTGTTTTTGTTATTTTGCATATCTTACAATCGCAACAGGGACATTTATTGATTCAAAGTCATGATCCTTTGAGGCAAACAATCTGTAACAAATCTTATATATTAAGATATTTAAAAAGTGTAAATAAATTAATAAGAAAGCTAATATCATCAATTATTAATTATTAAATGTTGATTTATTTTTGAAAAGCCGCCCTAAATGGCATGGCAAAGTTTTATATATTCTCTTGTTATAAAAATTATCAAACTGAAACTTTCTTTTCAAGGATTTTATCAGTACTGAGTTTCCCTATGGCATTCTTTAGATTATGATTCTTAAAAAATGGTCAAAATGAATCTGAAAATTATTCAACACTTTGTTTACATTTGTTGCTTTTTTTGTTTTTGTTTGAACAATTGTATTATTAAATCAGCATCATGTCATTGATAGCATGCACAAATAATCTTTCTTACTATAATGACACCCAAACCAAGGTGCTGGTGACTTTAAATAGTCCCAAATTAAGATTATAACTTTCACATAAAAGTGCAAATTCAGCATTATATCCATGACATGTACGTCAGATAGATTAAAAGTCTCTCTATTCTTAGTGGTGCAGTTATCTTCCTCCCATTCAGCCTCCGTCCTCTTAGTTCAGAGGGAAACTCTATGCATATATAGGCACGGGGCCCAACGCCACTTTCATCTCCAGGCACAGGACTGGAGACGGGCATATCTGCTGTTGCCAGGAGCAACATTTGGTTCACTTAGAGAGCCCGGTGCCTCCTGCTTTCTCTCCATTTCAGATAAAGCCACTCAGCTAGATTTCCCCTCAGAGATATGGGCAGCCACAACTTGGCCTTCAGAGGAGCAATGCATCAGCCAACAATAAGCAGCTACAGATATGACCAAACAACAGACCTCATGATTTAGACACAATGGAAAATTGCATGAGACTAAGATGCATCAGAATTCAGGTTAAAGCACAGTGTGCAAAATGTGCATGTTTAGATGTGGGTCATTTTCTTTTAAATACTCAAAGCAAAGTATTTATGATATTTCTTAGACTTCAGCATTATGCTTAAATGGCACTAAATCTACACGAGCATGGCAAAAGAAGTTTGTAAATTTAATGTCACATGAGAGATATATTTTTCAATGAATAAATTAATTAACTAGTCCAAATTAGCCTAATGACTGAGTCAAGGTGTTTCCTGACTTACTGAATCATCCTCTCGCAATCATTCTTAGCTTCACCACTAAACCAAATCAATCATCATCACTGAAACCTACTAACTCACTCAAACAAAGTGGATCTTGACTTACTTAATGAATCAACCAAGTGACTCAATATGAATCAGTCAGAGTAGATTTTGTCTTGCTTGCTGAATCAGTCTAATGACTCACTGACTCAGTCAGAGTAGTCCTTTACTTACTCACTGAATCAGTGCATTGGCTCACTAATCAAAGTGGCTCTTGATTCATTAAATAAGTCAGTGCAGTGATTCAATGAAACAGAGTGGGTTTTGTCTTACTGAATCAGCCTAATGACTCATTGAGTCAGTTACTTAATCCAAAAACTCACTTAATCAAAGCGGCTCTTGACTTACTTAATGAATCAGCCCAGAGACTCAATGAATCAGAGTGGTGTTTGACTAACTGAATCAGCCTAATAACTCATAAACCCAAGCAGAGCAGTTCTTTATTTACTGAATCAGCCTAATGACTGAATCAATTAAAGGAGCTTATGACAAATCAATTTCGTCTCAATGATTCTTAGCTCCATCACTAAATCTAAATAGTCAGAGCAGTTCTTACTTTTCTCACTGAATCAGCATGCCAACTTACTTAAAGTGGCTCTTGACTTACTTTTAAAATAAATCAGTCAGAGAGGATTTTGACTTGCTCGCTGAATCAGCCTAGTGACTCACTGAATCAATCAGAGCATCTTTACTCACTCACTAAATAAACCTAATATCTCACTAATCATGTAATTCTTGACTCACTTAATGAATCATCCCAGTGACTAAATTAATCAGAGTGGGGTTTGACTTGCTTACTGAATCAGCCTAATGACTGAATCAATTAACGTTGCTTATGACTTACTGAATCAGTGAAAGTGGCTCTTTATTTACTCACTGAATCAGCTTCGTTGTTTACTAAGTCAGCTACTCATTTCATCTAACATATGACACACTGAATCTGACTTGCTAAATCTTGACCTATTTACTCAATTATTTTTCCATCACTAATTTTTATGTTCTAATGTTCTCGTGTATAATACTAACAAATCACCCAGGTTGCAATAGTATATAGTATTTAAAAAGAAACCAAAAAACCAAAACTAGCATAGCAGTCCCTCTTCAACAGTTGACTTAAATTCTTCTGACTGCGTTCAAGTCTGACTCTATGTAGGGCAGCTAAGAAATGCTCCCTGTGATACTGAGTGTAAAATTATACCTAAGTGTTCAGAGTGAGGGCTTTTTTCTCTCTTTCTGCTAACATGATGTGTTAAGCATGCTAGAGTGAGGAGAGATAAAGCACTTCCTTGTTCATTTTCATGCGCTGCCTTAAGTAGATCTCTGGGGAAGCGTTGGGCCTCAGAGGAGGCAGCAGGTATGAGATTCTCCGCTTCACACACATCCAAATGTGCCTCAGTTCTTTACATCTCACATAACATGCTTATCCCGTCTCTACAAAAGACAAATATATAGCACTGGGAACACAGAGTGAAGCTTTTTCAAGAGTACTCGCTGTCATTACCATCAACAGTTGTGGAAGTTTAGGTAAGAAAACAGCTATATAGGTTTTAATTGTTATCATATACTTTATATTCTACTTTTTCTTGATCATGTTGGTGCTTCATTAACTACTAAATTCAACGCTACTACTGTACCTTAAAGGGTTAGTTCACCAAAAGAATTTATCAATTTTATTATGATTCATCCTCATGTGAGTTCAACCTGCTAAGACCTTTGGTGTCTTTAAAACACAAATGAAGATATTTTAGGTTAAATTTGAGAGCTCTTCGATCCTCTGTAAACAGCAATGGACCTGATACGTTCAAAGTATGGAAGATACCAAAAAAACAACACAACAACAAAAAAAAACATCCTCAAAACAAACCATATGCCTTCAGTGGTTTAATCAGAATTTGATCAAGAGACAAGAATACATTTCAAAAACACAAAAACAAACATGACAACTTTAACAATTACTTCTCAGTGTCAACAGTATTATTTGTTTTAAGTGCAAAATTCTCATTAGCTTCATAATCTCCTGATTAAACCACTGAATACACATGGACCATTTTCACACTGTTTTCTTTTTTCTGCAATTTGAACAAGTCTGGACCATTAATGTTTGTGGAGGAAGAAGGATTTCATCCAAAATATCTTAAATTGTGTTCTGAAGTTGAACAAAGGCCTCTGAGGGTTGGAACGGCATAAGGGGGAGTAATTATTGACAAAACTGTACTAAAATTTGACTAAACTAAATCAGTCTAATGACTCATTTACTCAGTCCAAGCAGTTTATTACATACTCACTGAATTAACCTAATGACTCACTTAACTGAAGTGGCTCTTGAGTTACTAAATGAATCAGCCCAGAGATTCAGTGAATAAGAGTGTGGTTTGACTTACTTAATGAATCAGCCTAATGACTCATTGAGCCATGTATAGCTTACTTACTGAATCAACCAAATGACTAACTCAGTCAAAGTAGCTTAGGACTTACTGAATCAAGCCTGTCTCGATGATTCTTAGCTTGATCACTAAATCCAATTAGATTAGTTTTTTACTGTCTCACTGAATCAGCCTACTAACTCACTTAAATTGGCTCTTACTTGATGTATCAACCATGCGACTCAAAATTAATCAGTCAGAGAAGATTTTTTCTTGCAGGTGAATAATTATTGACAAAATTGACAAAAAAAGATTATACTAAATTTTAACTAAACTAGCCTGTTTACTACACTTTTACAAAACTAAAACAGCAAGCTGTTCTTATTAACACTTATGTTTAGGCAATAAATAAAATAACATTATTATATAATGTTTAAAAAATAATATCACTAAACAATAAAGACTTCTTTATGCAACATTTAAATAAAAAAGTATTAAATTAAATTGATTCAATGAAGTTAGATTTTTTATAATGAGAAACTAATTACTATTTTTATAGTTTTTTTAATGGGTGGTCCACTTCCATATCATATTTTAAACTTTAGTTGATGTGTAATGTGGCTGTGTGAACATACTGCAAACAACATCTCTGAATGTAAGATGCTCAATGTAAGAGTTAGCTTAGCAAAGCCTACAGCTAATGAAGTTTGGGCACTACAAAAAAATACATCCTGATTAATGATGTCATAAAACTAGTGCTGTAATGCTATAGCCGGATGCTTCCTGGTGACATAAAGCCGATCCGCGAATCTCAGCACATTATGTTAGCTGACCAATCAGAGCCTCTTGAGGGCAGGCTTTTGGAGGAACTAGGAAAATGACAGTCTTTTCATGTTAGCTGAGTAGCTCTATATAATTAAAGTAAGATATATGAAATAATAACGTGATTTTTCACAAATGAAGCATGAGCACACATTGCTTTCTATCCCATAAACACAATCAAACTTTAAATAGACACTCTGGATCACCTCTTTTAAAAAAACAGTTCATACATTTAATCAATAAATACATTTCAAAAAGCATCATGAGCGTTTAATATGATGTGTACCGTATCTTACAAGATATGAAGCAATATGATGACTATGTGTGATTTAGAGACTGAAATTTAAGCAGTGTATTCACCATTCACACATACTGCTTGGAAAAGAGCAACTGTGCCATTCTGCTCTAAACAACACTTACTGTGTTTTACAAAAGAAAGATCAGTTAAAATCCAACAAAGACAGGAACAGGCTAAATGTTAGCAAACACATGAACGCATTGAAAAGGCTCTCAATAGGTAACCCCTCTAACATGTAACCTTTCTGTAATAATGAGGCAAAATCAATGATGTGCCAAAAACTATAATTGCCACTTCTAAACTGCTTCAATAGCAATATGCTGTTGACGAAACCTGCAGCACTGCAGAAAAAAGAAAAAAAAACTCCTCCTGGCTGCCTTCTGCATCTTTTATGTAAAGGAAATATGTGTAATTCCAGTGTAGGAAGAGATTTGTGATGCAAATCCATGAATATGCAGTGCTTTCCCCGATAAGATGAACCGTCCTTCAGTGGAGTCGCGATGTTCGGCATCTCCTCACATCTTTAGTCTTATATCAGGTGCATCCCCACATCCCGGGCTAAATATGCCATTAGCGCTGATCAGTGGGTAAGATAATCCAGGTTATAAATATGAGGCTAGGTGAGAGTGCCTTTGGGCTAATGCTATATGAATAAGACATGGCCTATATTTTTGTCCTAGGCATAGACATGGTTTATGGGACATAGCCCACATTGTGAAATCCAATCAAAGGCACAGTCACAGAACCCTGCGTTCATAGGAGCTCCAGCCCGCGCTGACTTACAGCCACAGCGCTACAGAGAGACTCCAGCAGCGCACGGGGGAAAGAAAGAAAGAAAAATGACACCATATGCACGACAAAATAGCATTTTAAAAAGACCACCCTTATGCTGCACAATAAAGACACTCTGCAATTGACTTTTTGTTAATCAGTTGATTCTTTTGGTTTACTTTAATCAACTACTGTATATACTTGAATCAATCAATCAATCAATAAAAAAATCATTTACAGTCACCATGAAATGTATACTGATAACTCTTATATTTACAACAATTGAAATTGTATAGTGATCACACTATCTAGTTTTTTTTTTGAATATTCATATTTTATGTTTCTATTTTTATATATTAAGAATTCTGCAAAAGGTATTAAAAACATTTGACATTTTCAGTATATAGCCTATTTAACTATATAAAAGTTTTATAAATTAGAGTTTATTATATTTTATATTATTATTAGTTATATATATTATCATCCTTTCACACTTTTTTGTATCTTCCCAATATAAGCAAACATCCACGATGGATTAAGTAGTGGAAAATCTACTCTCATTTACCAATTTCGACAGACACTCTCACATGCTCTGCAGACCCACAGAGATGTGCCTTTTTGCAGATGGCAAAGTTTTCTGAATCTACTAAAATGTCCAGGATTTGGCTTTTGTTTCAGTTTCTAAAGCTGTCAATTAATTGTATGCGCACAGTCACGAGAAAGGGAAACATTAAATAATTAATTCATTAATTTAAACGACTCAGAAAAACTTTACTAACTACTTAGAGAGGACGAAAGTACATCTATACTGCCTGCAAAATATTTGCACAACATTAGAAATGTTTAATCAAATAATTTGCCTTATTTAAATAATCTACACATATTATTTTTGTTACACGTTTTATTCTTGTGATATAATTGTTATAATTTTTTACAATATTTTGCCAGTTTTCTGTTTTTCCTCTTTTCTATCATTTATTTCTCATTTCCTGTGTATTTTATTAATTTGATGATGTCAGTATATTACATATTTTATACATCCAAAATGCTTTGGCAATGCTGTCCAAATTGCCATGCCAAAAAAGCAACCTGAGCCTAAATGTGAGATAGAGAGAAGCAGATTTTACCTGTCAGTGGGTGCAAATGGCTTTGGAATAGCATCCAAGTAAGAGAATAGTGGATGTCACAAATTTTTCAATTTTATTTCAACAGTGTTTTTTTATTTAATTTAACCCAGTGAAAAACAGTTTCTTAAAATTTTAAAAAAAATATATAGTTGTAAAGTTTGACTTACTCACTGAATTTGAATATATAAAAGGTGTGTTTCAATCAAGCTACCATCCCAAGTATATTTCAAACCTGTGAGAGGCACTATATGTTTAATTTAAAGGAGTAGTTCACCCAAAAATGAATATCTGACTACATTCTTCCATAGAAGTAAATCCAATGCATGCTGACTAACAGCCATGGTGCGACGACGGGACTCCAGCAGCGCACGGGGGAAAGAAAGAAAGAAAAATGACACCATATGCACAACGAAATAGCATTTTAAAAGACCACCCTCACGCTGCACAACAAAGACTAACACTCTGCAATTAGTCTAATTAATGTAAAACAATGGGCCGCATGGCCACTTATCAAATTGATTGTTCTCCCTATCGAAGGGGGAGTGCAGTAGGCCTGGCCTTGTAAAGGGCGACTAATTTCGGGAGATGATTGGAGTTGTCACGTTGCTGCAGGCCAATTACCTCCTGACTCCGGTCACGGACGGCAGACGAGATAATTAGCATGCGTTTAAGAGGCGCACTTACCGCCCATATTCTAATTAGCTGCGTGTTGCCATAATATGGAAAGCGAGGGTGGACATCTCCAAACTTTAGAGATTCGGAAGGGGATTGAGGGACAACAGTCCGTCCCCTCTGATCGTAATGAGTTTTTTTTTTCCCCCCTCCACAGCCAGTCTCAAGCAGCTTAAAGGAGCCACTTTTCTCAGAGTCCTATAAACTGTCTCCCTCTCATCTGTAGCTGCTGCAAATCCATCATTAATCCTTTCAATTAATTTATTCTAGCAGGCTTCTCCCAAGCTTTAGCCCCCATGATTTCACATAATACAGAAACCATGAATCGATACAAAGAGAAAGGGAATCCTTACGAACGGTAATGGGGAGCATGTTAAAAAATATAAATAAATAAAATGAGGGTGGCATTTGCCGGTGTGTCCTGCGGGATGTGAGGAACTCTTGTTTCTCGCGCGTCTGACCCTTGAGAGAAGATTCGCCTGCTGCCTTTATCCTCCACATTCTCTTAATGGCCGTTTTGCACTTTTAATTAATTCCATTTGACACCATTGAGACTCCTCATATACATGTTAATTGCAATAGAAGGGATGGAGGGAGGAGGAGGGGTGCTGTAGTTTTTGGTATACTGCATCGCTCTCTTCTCATCTGAGCCTAAAATATGTTTTAAATAGGCACTATACTGACTGCGGAAGAAGGCTAAATTTAAATGTCATTTGCTGATACTGCTGTGTCATCTAATTCTCCATTTAGGATCTGTTATTCTTCAGGATAACATATGTTCCGTCCGTCAAACTGACAAAAGGCTTGTCCTGATGAGAGACAAGAGCTCCGGGCTGAATTAAACACCTTTTACGCTGTCGGTAAACACAGTTTAGAGAGCAAATGACAAGGGAAGAATGTCTTTTATTTTCTTCTGAAGGTTGATTGCTGCCCCAGCTAACATACACATTTCAAATATTTTTAATTGACTTTAAAATGATGGGAAACGTGTCATCTTCTGATGACTAGGGCCAGACGGAATCTGCGGACATTTTTCTGCAGAGTATTTTGTTAAAAATCTGCAGATTTATGCGGAATGAGTTTGGGTTTATCATAACTAAAACCTTAAAATATGAAATTAAAAAGGGCGTAGTGAGTAGTACGTTCGCCTCACAGCAAGAAGGTCGCTGGTTCGAGCCTCGGCTGGGTCAGTTGGCATTTCTGTGTGGAGTTTGCATGTTCTCCACGTGGTTGCGTGGGTTTCCTCCGGGTGCTCCGGTTTCCCCCACAATACCAAAGACATGTGGTATAGGTGAATTGGGTAGGCTAAATTGTCCATAGTGTATGAGTGTGAATGAGTGTGTATGGATGTTTCCCAGAGATGGGTTGCAGCTGGAAGGGCATCCGCTGCTTAAAACAAATGCTGGATAAGTTGGCGGTTCATTCCGCTGTGGCGACCCCGGATTAATAAAGGGACTAAGCCGAAAAGAAAATGAATGAATGAATGAATGAATGAATACATGAATGAATGAATGAAATTAAAAATAATATCTTTTTATTTTTTATTTAATGTTTACAATGCAAATCCAATTAGATCCACTTTATTTGGTAAACAAAGCAAGTCTTTCATATAAAATCTTTACTAAAAGACAGAAAAATGTACTTTACAAACTGTATTGAAAATAAATCATATGAATATTTTCATATTAGTTCATAATATTACTGAAATTATTTTGAAAACTGAATAAATATACATTTACACACATTTACACCAGTTAATAAACAGAATCAATGATGGGCTCAAAATCTGTGGAAATCTGCAGAATTCTGCGAGCTCAGATTTTGTGTGGGCCTACTGATGACCAAAAATCACATTAATTATTGATCCAACAAACTCCAGCTGCAAGTATGTAAATTGGTTTTATTTTCTTCTAATTAAAGTGAATTTGTCACATTTTAATTCAACAATATTTTCATTTAGTATTTTTTAAGGATTTTTTTTATTGTACAAAGTCATATTTGCAGTTGTTACAATCCTTTTATGACCTGAAAAATAATCATTTTTGTTTAAAGACTGAATACAAAGATTGTAAAGAAAAAAGCCACAAGGATATTATTGTGTTGACACGTGAACTTTGATTTGAAATGTGTATTTTTATATATTTTACACTTTAACAAAACCATTAAAAAGTGTTGTTTTTTAATTTGGAGATTGAGGTCTCAAAGAAAAAGAGTTTTCAGTTTAGTTTGTTCGCAGTTTCAGAACGTTTCTTTTAGATTAAATTAGTTTCGTGTGAACAACACAAGTATGTGCTTTTTTTGTTTGTTTATTTTGTAGATTTTTTGGTTCCTTTTCGAACCATGTACGAAGTATTGGAATAATAAATTTATCCACATGGCAACTTTTAGCCAGCATTGTTTGTTCAGTCATTCATTCATTTTCCTTTGGCTTAGTTCTTTATTTATCAGGGGTCGCCACAGCGAAATGACCTGCCAACTATTCCGGCATATGTTTTTTACTCAGTGGATTCCCTTCCAGCCACAACCCAGTGCTGGGAAACATCCATGCACACTCACATTCACACAAACTCATAATCTACGGCCAATTTCATTCACCCAATTCACCTATACCACACGTCTTTGGACTGTGGGGGAAACCGGAGCACCCAGAGGAAACCCAAGCACAGAACATGCAAACTCCACACAGAAATGCCAACTGGCCAAGCGGGGACTTAAACCAACAACCATCTTGCTGTGAGGTGAAAGTGCTAACGACTGAGCCACCATGCTGCCCAGCTTTGTTTGTCTGCTATGATAAAGATAAAAACTAAAATCTAAAAAGCATAATAAAAATAAATAAATAAATGAAAGCACAGATTCTGTTCCACTCTTTCCTATTCTTCATTCTTGTGTGTATACAGTTCACAAACACAGTAACATAGTGGGTTTTTAGCTCTAATTTCATATATTCTCCTGAACTCCATTCTCTTTTACTCCAAGCTATTCTAAAATATATTTACACACAAAAACAATAACTGCTAAATTATTTCATCCTCATGTTCAGCAGCCTCCTCCACTTTGAAGATGGAAATTCAGCTTATTAAATAACTTGCAGCTCTAATTAAATGCCTCTACATGCAAACACTGACAGCCTCATTATCAGTTATCATCACTTATTTTACAGCAAGGATGAGTCTATTCTGTGGCAGTAAATCAGGCTTAATACAGTTTAGCATTATCACACCTACTGTACATCCCGATCTTTCGGTAAACACTGCATTACTACCCAGCCTACACTTGTTTTTTAATGTGAACACGCTGCGCTCTTCTCCGGCACATGCTCACTGACAGCTCCTCATTCAGCGCTGCTGTGATACAGCGACAGACAGAAGTGAGATTTAAAAAGGCAAGGACTGAGAGACACAGAGATGGAGGAGATGGCGAGTGGAGGCTGACAGCAGAGGCAGGAGCCAGTGCACTTGGAGGAGAAAACGTCTAACAAGGTGCTGAGCGCAGAAACCCAAGGGAGTCTCTGCTCTCTTACCCCTCAAGATTAGACGCCGGCAGTCAAGCAGGACATGGGAACAATGTGAAGGGCCGCCGGGGAGAGGGAGGTCCCAGAAAACAAGTCAGTCCGCACGTCAGTCTGTGTGTGAGCACATCTCTAAACATCTCCTAATGTCAGGGCAAATTGCTCAAGAAGATCTTATTCTTTGGATACAGAAAAGGTGATGGAGAAGTAATATGTGAAGGGAAAGAGAGAAAGAAATAAAGACATGAAATGACTTAGCAGGACATCGAAACCATATTAAATTTTTAAGCAATAAAATACATATAATTTATATTATATTTTTTATATATACATGGTTAAATATGACTAAATTTGATTTACTTTCATGATTTTCCTTAGTGTCATACCAAATTATTCTAAAACATGGTTTTATATAATAATATATAATATTTTTACACAAATTAAGCTACACTTAAAGCATGACTTTTGCTGCTTGTTCAAACTACTCATTTAAAATGAGCTGAAACAACACAATTCTTAGTTTTTTACTTGTTTGTTTGTTTTTTTGGAACAACATGATTGTAAATGTTCAATCCACTTAAATTTGTAAAAACAATTAAATTAACTTAATAAATTTGAGTTGGGACAGCATGAAGAAATTGTGTGGAACCCAGCATTTTTTATAGTGTATTTTAGTCAAATTAGAGGGATTTTTTGTCCCTGTCGTATGAACAAATTTAACCCATTTTTTTGCATGAACAATTTAAATGTAAGTAAGTAGCAGATGTAAGAACGCAAGAGGTTCTAACTCGCTTAGATTGAAGATTGAAAATATCACATGCCATGTAAAATGGAAAAAAAGTCCCTGATTGGTTCTCAAATGCAAAGCAAGCATATGGAAATTTTATGCAAAAAGATCTTATTTAAGGTGTCTTTTGTTACATAATTATATTTTTAAAAACATGTGCATGTTTCTACTGCACACATGTGCACTTTTGTTGCTATTTAGAAAGGATACAGTAAAAGTTCCATGTAAGATAGTCACAGGTATAGACTTATGAAGAGGTTACTGAAGGTATAGAAAACAAATTTACATAAATGACAGTTTAATAAAAACACAACACACTATGATAAGTATTTTACATACAGTGCTCAGCATACTGTAATTGAGTACCCCATATTGGAAATGAATATTTTTATCAATTTCTCAGTAATTATGGGTAAAGTATATTGGTGCATTTGAACAAAACAGAATTATTAAACAGATATATTTATTAAAATAGCATTTTAGTCACAGAACATCTTTAGAAATGGAAAGATAATACATTTAAATTCATGCAAAATATTGACCTAAAAAATTACAAACTACAACATTTTAACAAAACTGTATAATTTTTTTGTTTCCTCTAGATTTTTGCTATTTTCAACAATTTGATTTAATATTTTTCCCTAACATATAAATGTGGGCTATTATTTTTGAGTTATTTTATATTGAGTTATATTTCTGTAAGATAATTTGTTAGATTAGCTCCAGATCTGACTTCAGTACTGACTAAACTAATATACAGTATTTCCACAAATATAATATTGTAATGCATACTATAGAAAATATTAATTTAATGAGAGATTTGTGGGGGTGTACTCATATATGCTGAGCACTGTAAGTAACGAGACCAGATTATATAAGAGGTTCTCACTGGGTTTACAATCAGTCTTCTGCCATTCACCTCTTTAAAGAATCTCCAGGCAAGCAATACAACACTACTCTGACATTTCCTAACATCCACATACAGTATTCTGTAGTAGCAACATGCTTAAAACCCTTAAGAACACTTTCAACCTCCTGACAGCCTCACAAAACACCCCAGCGGCATGATGAGTGAGTTTTTTGGGGAAAAAAAATCTTCCTAGACTGATCTGATTTTGTTCTTAATGCTTGACTCTACCGACTTTAAAGTGGCTCAAGATATTTCAATCTCTTCCCACTGACACCAGTTGATGAAATCCAGATGGCTACTTTTGCCGGACCACTCAGCCATCACTGGTATTTGCACCACTGGCCACACGACACACGCTCCAGCTGCCACCACCATAGTCCATCTCATGTGGCTGAAGGGGAAAAAAAGTGTTGTGGTCACATATATGCTACTGTGGACAACTGTAAAACATCGTTCTTTTCGGTTTTGCAAGTGAGCGAATGGCCTTCGATGACAGGAGCTTGTGTAAGCTGACTGTTCAGTTTGAGAGAGCTGTTTTGATAGAGAGGTGGGACTTTATCTCTGTCTTACTCTTTCTGTCTGACCTTACTCTCCCCGTGATCACTCTTTCCTTCAAAGCCATTAGGGTCCGATTTCGCTCACCTTATATAGGAAGACGTTGCCCTTGAAGAATACATGGAGTCCTTAAGCCAATGTAGACTCGCCAACTAGAGTGCTTTAAAAGAATGTAGAGGTGTTGTATGCACCACACACACACAGCCACACACACACGCACGAACGCACAAAGTATTAGCATTTATTCAGTCCTCAGCATTCATTTTTGATGCGGTAAAACAAATTCTAATCATTTATACGGTATAAATTGAAGATAAACCCCATTAAATCCCAGTATCAGAAGACGTCATTATCTTCTGGCTAACTGATATCTAGGGCCAGACAAAATCTGCAGACTTTTCTGCGCAGAATTTTGTAAAAAATTTGTAGATTTATGTGGAATGATTTTTGAGAGCTATGTGGAATTATTTGAGGGAATGATTTAATATCTTAAATTAAAAAATAATACCTTTTTAACTTTTATTTAATGTTTACAATGCAAATCCAATTAGAGCCACTTATTTGGTAAACAAAGCAAGTCTCACATACTGTATAATATATCTACTAAAAGGCAGAAAATGTTACTTCATAAAATTTATTGTGAATAAATCATGTGAACATTTTTATTTTAGTCAATAATAAAAGTGAAAATAATTTAAAAACTGAATAAATTTAAATTTACACATATTTACACAAGTAGTAAATAAATAGACTCCGCTATCTATGGGCTGAAAAGGGTCTTATATGTTCTTATAAAGGAGCATAGTGCATAAGTCCTATGTAAACCTTTGTAATTTAAAGCTTGAATCAGCAAATGTAACTTTTGTGGAACAACTGTGAGGAAATAAGTCACTTAATTTGCAATTCACACATCGAACAAAATATAACAGTTTCATTTCTTTTGTGCTAGCGGACATATAGAGTACAATTATATTTTTTGTAGTATTACGTGGGTTATCCCTGACAAACATAATTAACTAAATGAGGTTTTTCCAAATCTGAATGAAGATTCAGGAGTTAGCACTGTTGCCTCACAACAAGAAGATCACTGGTTCGAGTCCTGACTGGGCCAGTTGACATTTCTGTGTGGAGTTTGCATGTTCTTCCCGTGTTCGCTTGGATTTTCTCTGGGTGCTCCGGTTACCCCAACAGTACAAAGACATGTAGTATAAGTGAATTGGATACACAGAAGTGGCTGTAGTGTATAAGTGTGATTGTGTGAATGAGTGTGTGGGTGTTTCCCATTACTGGGTTGTGGTTGGAAGGGTATTCGCTGTCTGTTACATTCGCCTGTAGATCACATTTATTTGCTGTTATGTATTTGCGTTTGTATGTGTGTTGCGCGATATACATATACAACACTCAGGATATCTATTATTTTGTATTAGTTCATTAGGTTCAGAAGTGTGTGCGGTTTTGTGTATGTTTTGTTTTTATGTAGAGTAGTTTGGTTAATACGTTTGGTACGTTGAAGATGTTTTTAACATGCTTTTTCTTTTTGATATTTAGTTTAGTTGATTAATACAGGTAGTGTGTTTTGTTTTATTTATTTCTTTGATTTAAGCACCTCTATCTACCTCCTCTCCAACAGGTAATTCTTTATTGTAAATATTTTTCTTTCACTGTACAATATTTTCACTGGAAGTATGGGCAATAAATAATCGCAGTGATTGTTTGGTTTTCAGTTGTTTCTTTCTCTATCCATTTGTCATTAACATCTAAAAAGACGTAACAGTGCCTATAAACAAATGCTGGAAAAGTAGGGGGTTCATTCCACTGTGTTGATCTCTGAAATAGAGACTAAGCCGAAGGTAAATGATTGAATGAATAAAAACAGTAATAGAGTAAGAGGAGTAACCTTTTTTTCATAAAGGAAAGTCATGTGTAAGATGATTATTAAATCATTTATTTATTTATGTATTGATTGATTTAAATTGCTGTATAAAATCATCAATTAGAGTAACTAAAGCAATTTTCCTTTACAGTTACAAAAATCAGACTGCACCTTAACCCCTCTGCTAATTAGCTCAGAGATGCTAATGTGGTTAACAAGTTAAGTACAGGGTTTTGCTGGTTTATGGATGGCGCGGTTGCGTGTCCTGTAATGAAGCCTGCAGAAGCTTGTGTTAGATAATCTCTCACCCCGCAGACCTTTGCACCACCTGACCTTCGAACAGGCAAATCTTGCCTTGTAAATGCTAGCTGACCACACATAACACTGTAAAGCTCCGTGAAGGGTCACTTTTAAATACGATTAGCGCAAACACGATGCAGCCTACAGATTCTCAAGACAACACATCCGTGACCCACATCTGAACTTACCTGTCCCCATTTTGGAGACACTCTGTATGCTTCTGCAATATGTGTGGATGCATCCCGGGCTCCAGGGATCATTCTAGGCTCTTCCGCAGGGGGTAAGAGACTTCCCTAATCATCTCAGAGATTACAAACATAGACAAAGGCCAAGGTAGATCTCCTGTCTCGCAGCACGGATGCACTGGCAACATGGATTTAAGGTGCTGTACACACGCACGACTAATGCTGGCCATAGGAAAACTAGCTCATCGGCATTCATTACTCTAAACCAGATCTGTGCACCCAGAAAACGGGCTGTAAATTGGCTCCAGGTATGAGGGAGGTAGACGAATGCGGTGCCGTACCCATAATCCACGGCTCAAGTGGCACACCCACACATCTCCCCCGGACTACATGGGCCACAGAAACCGATCTCTCTGCCACATCAATATATTTCAACTCGAGCACCGAGGAGCAACAGGGAGATCAGCAGAATGGGGCGAAATAATAGAATATTCATCCCTCTAATCCATATTCAATTCTTCTGTCTCTCCTCTTTCCGCCTCTCATTTCCCCCCCTCTCTCCCTGGCCATGCATATGAGGTTTGGCTGTATATCTCATTTAAATGAGTCTTCTGTCGCTCCTTTCCTCCCTCTTTCTAAGTTAAACACGCACGTTGTTCTCTTTCTGCCCTGCTGCACCACCCTGACAGGGGCGAATGACTACCTACTACTTTGGTAAAAGAGAGATGGAGGACCATATGGGTCAAAATCAAGTGATGTTAAAGAAATGCAAAATATTACCATGAAACCAGAGCGCAGACAAGGCAGAGAGGGTGAAGCTTTTGATAAGACTTGGAGGAAAGGAGGTTCACCTTTGAAATGAGAGCTTTTAACAGAGTTCTGAGATGATTGAAGCCTTGTTGCAGTTTAAAGCAAGATAGTGTGAATGTGTGATTTACCTACTGAAAAAAATGTAGACTAACTTAAATGTGAGTGGAGAATGTTGAATGTTGGGGTGGGGGGTGGGCGAGGTATTTTAAAATAAACATTGACTTGATGATCAGGATGGAGTCTTGAATGGCCTTAAATTGGTTGATTTTTGATAATAACTGGTTGAATGAATTATATGTCTATTTTCAGCTACTGCCGAATTGTGCTTGACATTTTGAGATGGAATTCACTTTTAATCACATTGCATGTGTAATATTACTTGTAAAGAATATTGCTTGTAAAGAAGTACGTTAATAAGATTGTATTGTTGTTTGATTGCATTAACAGCTGATGAACTGTCCTTCTGAAAAAAGCCTTTGCACAGACTTCCTAAAACTGTTATGACTGTGAGTTTTGGAAATAACATCATTGATCTTTAGGTAGTATTTGATATTCTAAAGAGTGCTAGCCTATCCCTTCCAGTTTTTGTCTGTATTAAATTCAATATAAGGCATGCAACCTGATTAAAGTTTATTTTCTAAAAAAACTAAGCCATTACAACCTAACCAAACAATAAGTGGAACATTGCAATAAAAAAAAAAAAAAAACTACATTACAAATTCTACAATATTATAGTCCTCTAAGGTCATTTCCTCAAGAAACAATAATGAAACCAGTTGTATTTGTTTAAAACAACTGAACCTGTAGTCTAATGTAAGTTTCAAGATAGTAGAAGTAACAGATGAGTGGCGTGCTTGAACCCTTAGAGTCATCAGTCAAGTTATGATTCTTATAAAACTTTACAATAACATACATTTTTATTTTAACAATTTAAAATGTTTTTTTTTTTTTTTTTTTTTTTTGTCAGGGCAAATTTTGATTTAAAATTACTGCAATTACTCCTTCTTCAGTGTCACAATGCTTCAGACTTCTGACCAGTACCATAAATGAATAAATCCTATAAGCACCTGGTTTCATGGGCAAAAGCCTTCATTGTGTCCTGTGAGTGGTCTATGTCCATGTTGTCCCACCACACCAAGAATGAGACAGCAACTAATCAACATGCCCCCCCCCCTCCTCTTCTTTCTCATTCTCAGTAGGTAACATCCCCCACCACTCCTGGTCTCCATCTATCTATCCGACTAACTATTCCTCTATCATCCTCAGATTACAGGATAAATGAACGGAGCCATTACTGCTGTGCGCTAACAGGCCCTTCAAGTGCACGGTGACAAATATGGATACATTTCAGGACCACTGAAGCCACGGAGGAATAATTTTGTAGATTTCATCAAGAGTTCTAATTATGTTCCTGTCAAGTCCAGAACGCAGCAATCCATAACTGAGGAAAGCACTCATAGACGATCCGCCGCACGGGCGTAATTTATGCCCCGCAGAAAAAGATGTGGAGCCTTTTGTGTATCAGCATGCACAACACCTCCTGACTAACAAGAGAAGATGGAGGAAAAGAGGAGGAAGTTGACTGAGTGATTGGAGGAACGGGGGGCCACTTTGTGGCCGCATTAAAGGGGTTTCATCTATTAAACCGATTTTTTTTCCCCTCAAATATTTCCTGTAACAAAGGATTTGTTTTCAGTGTGGGACTGAGAAGTCTTCGGCTCTTCAGTCGAGAAGACGACAGCAGGAGGACGGATCTGACAGGCCATTGGAGCTTAAGCTATTACTGAAGCAGTCACCGTCTGCTTTTGTCAGTGCAACGAAACTGAAGACCAAAGCATGCACTAGCAAAGGTTCACAAAAATGGAAAAATGGAAGGAAAAGGTAGAGGGGAAAAAAAGGCGAGAGGGCATTGAGGAGAGAGGGAGGGCACGGGACTGCTCAAGGTCTCTCCAGTTGCCCAACTTCACCCTAATGAGATCTGCCTTGATTAATGGTGTCAATTCAGCGGAAAAGAATAAAGAGGAAGTGGCCATTGTTGTGGGTTTGATGCAGGCAATGATAATTATTCTATATAGACTCAGCACACTGACAACAACCTTTGAAAGAAATCATGATGTGGCCAGGTAAAGGCCTAAGCCTCAAGATATAAATCCCACTTAAAGGGATAGTTCACTCAAAAATAACAATTATTTGTGCTCTCCCTTCACTTGTTTAAAACCTGTTTGAGTTTGCTTCTTCTGTTACACAGAGAAGAAGATATTCTGAAGGAAGCTGTAACCATTGAATTGCATAGCATTTATATTTCCTACTATAAATGTAAATGTTTACTATGGTTGTCAAATCAACCACTGAGGTTGGGTAAATAATAAATTAAAATTTTTGGGTGAACTATCCCTTTAAAATGCAAACAAAGTAAAACAGATGTATTGCTGAATGGTACAGTGATCAATGATCAACAATGATCATTCCCAGTTATTAGGGTGTAGGCAAGCAAATTATTAAATGAATTGATTTGATTAGGCTGTACCCTGTGTGAATTGGGAATCTAAACATTTTCTTCCCTCAAATCTCAAATTTGCAAACACATAATTAGAAAACTGTGGCATATCCTACTCTGTAAAATGTTTTTGAAATTAGAATGCCATTTGGTCTTGCCCAGCTGATCGTCATTGCTTTTTAACAGGTAAACATTCAGCTAGTCTGCTCATAGCTTATTACACTCACATTCAAGCATTCAAGACAATCTCTTCACAGGGTTTTGTTGTTTCAAGTTTTCCACATGGCATTATAGATGATGCTTTGTTGCATCACAGGAGCATCACACACACCACAGGATAATATTAAGATCACCTTGTCTGAGCACTTCACATGATCTGATTAATTGCTAATGTAACAGATTTCTAAATTCAACAAGCATTTTTACAAAGCAGTGGATTTCATTCAGTTTTTTCTTTTGTATTTTTTGTTAGTCTTAGACATCTATTTGATTTTTACTGACAGCCCAACTTTAATCCTGTTTCAGCCATCTACTGTATGTTTAGGTGTCTATTGGAAGACTATTAGAAGCCTATTAGACTACTTTTAAACACACACAAAAAATGTTTTTTCATACAGCAGCTTGATTTTTGCATTCACACTTTATTTATTGGGAATGTGCCAATAATATTCATAATCATTTTGATTTAAAATCCTAAATATTAAATGACATATGATTCGAATGGCCAATGTGTCAGTGTAAAGATCAACTTTAAGATTTGATCAGTAAACATCTCCGATTATCAGATAATCAGCACCAAACATTGCAAAAGACCAAAGAGAAGATTCAGGTAGTGTAAATGAGTGTAAATTAACACATGATGTCATCCGACAAGCCTCTGATGACATTTAAAAAATAATAATCTGAACTAACCACTAATTTGTCCAAAAAAGAAAAAGAAAAAAGAATTATGAACTGTCAAGAGAATTGGGCTGAAAATCTCATTATTACTGTTTGTGTTTGTATGTGAGTGTTGTGTGCATGTGGGTCCTCTAGTAGTGGTTAGAGTCTATTTATTTCTGAGCTGATGACATGTCCTGTATCAGGGGACCCCATTAGAGAAAAGAGGGAGAAAGACCCTCCACTTCACCCCCAAAAGGAAGAGTGGGGTTGTTCATACCAAGTCAGGATGGATGAGTCTTAATTGTGTGTCTGTGTCATGGCATCAATCTGAGAGAACATTTATATACTGTAGTAAAACAAAGAGGCAGAGGTCTTGAAACTGCTGTTTAGCTGACCGTCTGAATCCACTGTTCCCATATACCACCAGCTCATATGTACAACATACATATTTAGAAAAAAATACTTCATGTTATATATTGTGAAGTCCATATTTGTTATTGTGGCAGTCACCTGAAACATATGAAAATAAAAAAGACCATAACATCCAGAACTCTATACTGTTATATTACAAAGATGTTCATATTTGTTTTAAAAGTTTTCTACTTGTTCAGATGAAATCTGATGTTTACACTGTTTAAAGTAATAATTAAATGTTTGGTAAGTTTTAAAATAAGAAGGCATGTCAGAATCACAATTTTTAGCAGCAAATAAAAAATAAAATATCAACTTTTATACCTTATAAGGCAAGGGTGCCGAAACTCAGTTCTGGAGGGCCGCTGTCCTGCAGATTTAACATAGTTAAACACACCTGGACCACCTAATCAAAATCTTTCTATACTAGAAACTTCCAGACAGGTGTGTTTAGGCAAGTTGGAGCTTTGCAGGATATCAGAGTTTGGGCACCCCTGATATGAGGCAACATATCCTGGTATATACAATTCATAAAAACTCCGATTTTGACTCGCCGACAGGTTTTGAGAAATCGCCGACAAATGCCTGAAATCACAGGCAAATCGCTGCTCGTTCACATGAGTAATAATCACACAGTATGAACTATCAAAGACGCAATCTGAGAGAATCGCCGATGAGTCGCCGATGCCCAGGAGATATTTGGCGTGCTGAATATCTGGAGCTATCGGCGATTCAAATCATGCCATGTGAAATGAGTTTTGACTAAAAATAACATCAGCGATCGCCTACAGCCAATCAGAGAGCAGCATTTACTAGTGTGGGAGTACCTGTAAGCCAGCGAGAAGTTGAGGGAGAAGTTAAAAGTGCTCATTTTCAGTTTATTCGGACCCAAGAAATTGAGGGAAAATTTGTGTAAATTTGGCATGAGCACCCGTGTCTGTTTGACGTGTCATGTGAGCAATATCACAACCAAACCGGTAAAAAAAATAAAAAAGGTGAGGAGAAATTGCTAATCCCATACAAAGCCAGGTGATCAAATATGTACATTTTCTACCCCATTAAAGGCTTCTTTTTCGTTATGTAGTTAATAACAAAACATACTATGTGTTTTTAGGTTTGAGACGTAGTTTGGACAAAGTTGTCAGCGATTCTTCCTATTTTGAAGTCATGCAGTGTAAAACTCCCTGTCGCCGATCCATCTTGCAGTGTAATCAAAGCAGCGACAAAACATAGCCCAGATAATCATGCAGTGTGAAAACATCTGTGACACGACTACATTGAAAATCATGCAGTCTGAACTCGGCATTAGGTCCGGCTTACATGAAATTTTTCAAGTTTTTGCTTTTCAATTTCCACTTTTGCCTGTTTAAGGGTTAACTCATGATGAGTGATTGCATTAACACTGGTAAAAAGCAAATGCATAAATCCAATATACTTCAAATGAGTCAAAAGTGCTTGTTAGACTACAACATATACACACATGCATATATATAGTCATCAATGCAAAAGTGATGCTTTTAGTCACAGTAACAAAAATATTTTATTGAGAAAACCTTACAACATTGTAAAAATGCTGGGTTCCACACAATTCCTTCATATTGTCTCAACACAAATCGAAAAAAGGTTGTCTTAATTGTTATGACAAATATAAGTCAATTGAACATAAAACATCTAGATTGTCTAAAAAAAAAAGAATTGTGTTGATTCAGCTCATTTTAATTAATTACTGTAAGTAGTTTGAACAAGCAGCCAAAATCTTTTTTTGGGTGAAGAATTTTTTTTAGAATGCTGCAAAAGTGTCTGACAAACTCTTTAAATACTATGCCTATCGGGATATTGGGGTTTTGCATTATGTTCTACATGCTAGGAGCACTTTGCGCGTGTCAGATGTTAGTTTAACCTCCGTGACATTGCTGGAGTCTTTCTCCTCCCACAAACAAAGACAGGAGAGGCTTGTTTTGATATTCTAAATTGAACCTCGGACTGAATTTATGGTTGCAACATTTCTTGAGACAATTGTGAGATTTAATAAAGGGAGGTAAATATGCTTTCTCTCTCTCTTTTCTCTCTCAATGTCCTCATAAACGCACACACATGCTCTCACAAATACCCACACAGAGCAAACTGGGTGCTCTGATTGAATTGGATCATTTATCAGAGCACAAATATTGTAGGCAGGCTGATGATGACAGAAGCAATCGCAGACTGCTCTCTGTGAGTTCAGCTGTTTCGTTGCTTGTTTCATTGGCTGGCGGACGGCACTCTTCCAGCACAATGAACCTCTCCATGTTTGGTTAACAGGAGAAACAGGATTTGATTTGAGAAGGAGCTGTAACAATGTCAGTCAAACAGAAACAGCGAGCCCATGTGTGCAAGTAAAGGTGAAAAACATCAAGCTATTTGAACCTTGTGTGTGTAAATATGGCTTGCTTTTCTTTCTCCAGGGTTGAGCATTATTCAGATCTGAATTAAGAACCATTGCTTTTAATTCCAATTTCATTTATTAATATAAACCTTAATTACACTTACAGCAAGATGATAAAATTCTAATTTCAATCTGACTACTTGAATTTATACTATCTTGGATTCAAATCTGAATGACAATTCTGCATCACTGAAATAATAATTAACTGTGATTTTCAATCTTTATACTAATCACAAGATTTTACTAATATAGAATGTACTAAAACATAATATGAATACTGACAGTGAAACATTTTATTTTCATAAAACTTGATCATTTGTTTGCATTTGATTGTGTATATACACAGTAAAATCATGATAATGATACATCATTTTTACAGACAATAGTTTGGAAACAATGATCCACTGAATAAATTTTCAGTTTTTACATAAATTTACCCTCTAATTTAACCCTTTTCTAAATTTCTAACTTTAAATAAATTTTTTAGATCAATATTTAGTTATTTGTTTATTTGAAAACAATATGGAGGACATTCAGGGATACTCTGAGGTTAGATATTATTGAGCTGGATCATCCAGTTCTCAATTCCAAGAACGCAGAGAACTGACTTGTGTTCTTGTGGAGACCAGTCTTGCCAGGTCACATCGGGAGAACGAACTCGGGAGACCGCGAGGACAGAGAACGCATCCTGTGAGGAATGAGATGCTGCGTTCTTCCTGATGGTCACATGACCCTCGCACGTCTTAAACATTACAGCATCCATACAATGATTTATTGTTTCCCCCCATTTCATAATATATACTCTGCATAAAGACATTATAAAAATACGTAGCACATCACAAATAAAACCAATTTTAATACGAATTTCAACAAATAAACACCCTTAATGTTTAAACTTTATGCCTTTATTAAGATTTTAACGTTAAAGTTTACTTTCACTGCCTCATTTAGGGAAACTCCTGAGGTAAATAAGTATATCTCTGAACTTTAATAATAAATCTATACAAAATGCTCTGCTTCCCACCACCAGTCGCAATGACTTCTGGGACTTCTAGAGCGATTTCGGTGCTCAAGTCTGCATCGGTGCGTCCTCAATATCAAGAACACATCCGGGAACTCTCACCTGTCCTCTTGCGGTGTTCTTGCGGTCTTGAGTATTGGAACTGAACTTTGGCGGATGATGATGACGTTACACGAGAACACGAGACCGCTGAAGAACGCATATTGAGAACCAGCCAATGCCTAGTCATTTAGCTTCTTTTAAAATGTTGTTGCCATAGAAATATTCTGACAGTTTGAATCAGTTAATTGCCTCATTTAATAAGAACACCTTACAAGAAGACACTTACAATCCAATCATCCTGTGATCATCTGTAGAAGCATTGTCTGTAAGTTTATTATCTGTTTGTATTTATATTTTATCTTAGATATGAATGTTATGTACATAGATAACTATAGATCATTGTATTTACATCTTTTTCACTCTGTTTCAACATACTCAATATGGCATGGAATAAAGCAGCATTCTCCCACAATCTCACGTGTTGGAAAGAGTTTATCTGTCTAACTTTGGGACGAGAGAGTGTGTGAGAGCAGAACAATTATGGCTATATTGAACTAGACTGTACAGAACTAGATCAATAGCTTAAACCAGTTATTAAATAAACAAACATTAGTCTAAATAAACAAAAAAATTATAATAATCAGAATATCCCACTTTATTTTATTCTGTTGGCCAGCACCCAACTTATGGGCATGGACACCTACCTAACTTTAAATAGTAACAGTTCTTGACCCCCTGTGAGCTTACAAACATATCACCGAAAAGAAGAGCTTCACTTTGATCCATCTAAAAAATTAAAAAAATATAAAGTATCATGCATTATGAAGTAATGAGAAACAAAAATTGTATTTGTTTATATTTCAAATTTTATGAAGATATCATACAAAATGAGATTACTGCAAACAGTTTTCCGAGACTATATCTGTGTCCTTCTTTCCCTTACCATCAGAGGCAATTTCTCAAAAATGGCCTATTAATTAACAATCAGCATCAATTTAATTCAAATTCCCACTTCTGAACACTTACTTCTCTAATCCATTATTCTGAACCCTGCACACGCTCCAAAGTAAACCAAAGGCAGACAGTGAGGAGTTTGCCATATTGTCATCATCTACTGTCTCTCTCTCAGGTCTTCATTGGCAGGACCCCTCCATCTCCTTTTCCCCCTCCTTTCTTCCTCTCCCACCTCCTCCTCTGCTCTCGGCTCAGTCAAGCACAACTAAGCCAGCGTGGAGGCACAATGAGGCCATTTACAGTAATCATTTCTTTTCACACTTGCTGATGCTCTTAAAAGGTGCAAGGGATCGTGAACTACCTCTGCCTGACTCCACATGACAATATCCTGTCCAATTAGAGGAGGAGACCACAGCAGCACACACAAGACCTGCGCTGGTCAGTTGCGATAAACTAATCAAAAAACATGCATAAAGCTCATCCATCTGTCAATTTATGATCAGCTTAAAAAGTGTATTTGGTTTGTTTTTAGTTATTAGTGTTATTACATGTAAACATTTAATTTAAAGTTGTATAACATCAATTACTCATTTATTTGGGAATAATGTCAGAGATTTAATTTTAATTATCTATTCAGCCATGCTGTAAAATACAGTGAATTTAGAGACTTTGAGCATATAGATAGTAATGTGATGCCAATGTGTATTGGCAAACTGTCTCTCCCCCATTTTAAATATTCACATTTAATGTACTAACCCTAGCTTTTAAAAACACAAAATTATAAAGCCATACATATGTATAGCAGATGTATTTATGTAAAAAATAGCATGCATATTTCGACCTGTTATTTATTCATAAATAAATACACAAAAATAAATAAAATAAATAAATAAGTGAGCAAAAAAAAGCGATCATATAAAAGTTTTCATATTTTTAACACTTATAAAACATCTATCATTGACAAATGGATAAATCTTAAAATACGAATAAAAATAAAACAATTAATAAAATAAAATAAATAATGTTATCAAATATTGTATAAATGTAGTATCTAAACTTTTGTTTAATTAAATAACTTTTGTTTAGTCAATCATGTTAAAATGTATAACAGTCCTGATTTTTTGCTCAGGAAAAATTAAATCAGACGTACTTCATATGGAAAGCACACACATTCATTTATTCATTCATTCATACAATCATTCATTTTCTTTTCAGCTTGGTCCCTTTGTTAATCTGGGGTTGCCACAGTGGAATGAACCACCAACTTGTCCAGCATTTGTTTTACACAGCAGATGCCCTTCCAGCTGCAACCCATGACTGGGAAACATCCATACAAACACTCATTCCCACACATACACTACGGACAATTTTAGCTTACCCAATTCACCTATACCACGTGTTTGGACTTTTGGGGGAAACCGGAGCACCCGGAGGAAACCCACACAAACACGGGGAGAACATGCAAACTCCACACAGAAATACCAAATGACCCAGCCGAGGCTCAAACCAGTGACCTTTTTGCTGTGAGGCGACAGTGCTACTCATTGCACCACTGAGTAACTCAAAAACACACACCCAAAGATAAACTATACTTTTGTTTTAAAGTTTAAAAAAAGTTTCTGTCATTGACTAGTCTTACACAATGAGAAATTTTACCATACATTTTAACAATTTAACTAATAAATAAATAAATAAACAAACGAAGCAAAGTATAAATCTGTCAAAGCTCACCTTTTGAGCAGAGGATGCATATTTTAATATAATAAATGAATCAGTCTACAATGTACTTACAAAAACAAGCTACTGAGCCAAATAACAAACAACCTCCTCCTCTCCTGAAGATTTCACCTCTCCAAATGATCAATTTTGACTCTCAAAGAGGGAACGGAAGCTGAACCTGGAGGTGCCACATATAAATATACATAAGAAATTAATCAAGCACCCAGGATTACTTTGATACAGTGGCCAAAGACCCTGATGAGAAGAAGCACTTAGTCACATTGAGGTCAGCGGCGGTAGCAAATGCTCAGGTTAGCAGACTCAAAGTCAGGCTTACATAATCTGAGCTCCGAAACTCCGATCACACTCTGATGATCCAATTAAAGGGAGGAGACTATGCAATCAGGCTGGCCGCGGGCTAGCTAACACACGCAGAGGCGCTAACATCAATTTCTTAAGTGCTTCTAAAGGATTACGAATGCCGGGCTCAGGCTTGGGGTGGAAACATCTAACCCGTTCCTCTACGCCACATTACTGTAATTGGGTAGTGAAATTACTGCAGGAGGAGCCTCAAAGGGAGATTTCTGCTGAGGGCAGATTGCGTGTGGTTTGGGGTTTGTCTCTAGGAAAACCTGGATGGTTTTGAGCACATGCCAGAATGTTGGTGAGGATCCTAAAGTGAGCATGTTCAACAGGAATTACAAGCTAATGATTTACAGTAGAAGTTAATATTGGATGACTGGCCAAAAAAATGATAATAAAAATGAATGGAGAAAATTTGCAATGTCATTTTTAAATGCTAACAAATGTAACATTTTGACATGATTAAACAAATACACAAGTTTTCTCACCATCAAAATGTTTTATTTGTTTGCTAATCACACGATAAAGCTGTAAAATCCAAAATCCTGAATATTTCTTGAACATTTATTGTATTTACCCAAATAAAACGGGTCCAAGGAATATAATCCAAAAGGCATTATGTACATTTCCTCTTCAGACTGCTGAGCAGTGGCGATTCTTCCCTTAACCAGGTTGTGTACTCTTTTCATATACGCTTAGAATAATAAGAAGTGCCAGCTGGTGACGCATTCAAAAAGGCAAAAAAAGCTGCGTAATGTGTGCTTCATAATGCATATTCACATGAAAGTATTAGCATACACTCTGCATGATAATACAATTAATTTGTACTAACTTCTCAATAATACAATTGCTTGTTCAGGCTGTTATAGTGAACGCTGTTAGGTTTTATTCACCCGCTACAATAGCTCTCAAACAGAGCATAATTATAAAATTGTCAATTTGACATATTCTTCCAAAAAGCCAATAAAGCTTATCTAAACAGTGAAATTGCCACTTCAGATGTAGTCAATTTATGCAGCCAAAGAACAGCACTGGAGAGTCGTTCTCCATATTCAGACGTGCCAAATCTGCGTGTGTTATTCCTCTATCTCACTCTAATCTGCTGAACTGATAAAGGCCAGACACCTGACTCCATCAAGAGTGTGTTATCTGGGGTGTGAAAGGGCACACAAACACTCTCACGCAACAAAAAAAGAGCATGTTTGAATATTACAAAGGGCAGAAAACCCCTTGCTCTATCAATGTGTATCTACATTAATATACTGATTAAGAAGTGACTGAAAGGAAAGACCCCACATTCTGGCCGCAAGCGCTCTTTTTATTCAGTCTGCCAATACTGGAAGTGTTTGTTTAAAAAGCATATTATCTTCAATAAAGCATTAGGAAGGAACTAATATTTATGCCTTATCAGGGAGAATTTCCAGGGCTTTTAGCTTTAATTATCGGCAGATCTCGTACGCACAAAGGGCCGATAACAAAGGCGTTTCTTTGCCACATTGTTGTGGAGTGGCAATTAGACTGGAAAGCCTCAGGCCACTCTTACTGTGAGTGTGTGTGTGTGTGCACGTGTGTCTAGGTGGGACGTCAGATTCGCGCAGGCTAACCCATGACCGGTGGAGCTGTTTTATAATTGAGGTCCCGTTGCCTAGAGCAGAGCGTTTGTTAGGACCGTATCTGATACCGGGCTTTGAATTAGGCTGACGGTGGAGATGATGAGCTGCAGAAAAAGGATGGAGCGCTAAACTGGGGACGTTTAAAAAAAGCAGACTGACTGAACGGAACATTATATTCCAGCTTTAGTATTGTGCCATGTTCTTTGCATTTCTATATCCAGACCAGAAAGTGGTTCACAAAATGTCACATGGCTTCAAAAGCAGAACAAGCGTACGACTGGCCTTCAAGATAGTTTTCAGTCAAGACCAGAGGCACACTATTTTGACTACTTTCAAATAGTACGTTCTACTTTTAAAAGAAGTTTTAAATCTATTTATTCTTTTATAAAATATTTATTTTATTTATTTATTTATTTATGGGAAGATTAATACACAATAATGATATGAACTATTATTTTTTTTATTGTTGCTGTTGTACAATTATTATTAATAATAATAAAAAAATGTCGAAAATAATTTTTGTTAGAAAATAAAAATGTGTCAACATTCATTGAACCAAACACTATCTGCATTGAACACTATAAAAACTTCAGGAACTCCAGTTTTGTTTTGTTTTTTATGAAATAATGTTTTTATTACTCACTTATACTCCCAAGGCCATTTATATACAAGATGATATTTATCCACACCATGTTGGTTTTTCGTAACATCTATTTTTTTTATGGTTTTTTTTTTATTTCTTATTTAACCCCAATCTGGAGGATCAAAACATACACGCATACACTACAGACAATTTAGCTCACCCGATTCACCTACCGCATGTCTTTGGAACATGGGAGGAAACTGGAGAACTGAAAGGAAACCCACATGAACTTGAGGAGGACACTCCACACAGATATGCCAACTGACCCACCCAGGGCTCGAACCAGCGACCTTCTTGCTGTGAGGTGACAACTCTACCCACTGTGTCACTGTGTCGCTAATAATGTTTTTATTAAATGATTTAATTTCCTAAATTAAGGCACTTAATGCATGCATTTACTAGATTATCACAGAGGAAGATATCAAACTCAACATCTTCCCTGAGTGAGAGAGAAGCAGTGAGCATCTTTATAGCACAGAAACCAATGACATCATACGCACCACCAATAAACCAAACACAGAAAGCTGCGGAGAGTATTTCGACAATAAAGTGTCTGCAAATATATGTGAAGAGTCCTATGGGCTTTAAAATCTACTAAGGCACCACTGGCTATAAATTGCTGAGGTAAGCGCTAACCTGGCCAACCACCTAGACGAACTTTAAGTGTCCATTATTTGCAACTATGGTAACTTCAAAATGACTAAACCAAGATAAATCACTTTGGTGAAAATAAACTCTTTTTCTCTGCTCCAGCCCTAAGGCATAAAAGTGAAACTAAATGAACCTTTGAAACTGCATCTCAGGGGATCGTCACTATGAGGGAGAAAAAAAAAAATCCCTCTATAAGATTTTTAAGTGCTGCAATTATTGACAAGGACTATATCGCCCACACTTCTTTTTCGTTTTTTTTTCTTCAGCCCTTTCCTCTGATCAGGACGGGGGGAAAAAAAAAGCACGAAACCCCAAGAGACATCAGCAGCTGTCAGGTCCTTTAACAGCTGCTATGAAGTAGTTTACAGCAGAGCATTTGCCACTATCCCCAGACCCAGTTAAGCGGCCTTTTTAAAATCAGCTCAACAAAAAAAATAAAAACAGCACACACACACACACACGGACACACACTCATACATTAATCAAGCAGGGCTGCACTCGCCGCAATACATCAATTACCACGCTTTTTAAACAAATTCCGCCTCTACGACAGACACCTTATTAGGACTCGGACTGGAAGTGCAGGGCTACGAGTAAAAGTCTATTAACGCGGACTTCTCCGTCGCTATTGTTGGCGAGTCTACAAACAAATTCAAACCCTGCATTACAATTAACAAGAACGGATTGAAAGAGGGGGGGAATAAAATAGAGAGAGAGAGAGAGAGAGATGAGAGAGATGGCGGGCGGCAGAAAATCCTTGTAACGACTTCCAGCTTGCTAATTTCACAAGCTAATAATAAAAAAGGACATTGCTATGCACGGGCCGCCCTCCCTCTACCCCGCTCGCCGCGTCTCACCAGAGAGCTGCTGCCATTGTTCACATGAAAGACAATTAGACCTAGGAACATCAAACCTAAAAATGACAATCTGCTAACCAGCCCTGGGTATTGAAGGCATTCTCCTCTCCATTTTCTGGACTGATAGACAACAATCCTCTGAAGGCCTCTTTTTAGAGAGGAGGAAGAAAAGCAAAAGCTGGGAGGAAAAAAAGAAGAAGAAAAACGACGGGCCTTCTCACTGATTTATGCATCTCTATTCAGAATTTATTAACCTGACTGCTGCCAATTGAAGCTCTGCCACTCTTATAGCCCCGAGCCTCGAATTCCTGACACGTCTAAAGAAATACACCAATAATGGCAGGCACGTATTTCCATACAGGACAAAAAAAAAGGAAAAGAAGAAGAAAGGAAGAAGGTGGGCATGACAGAAGGAGTGTGTTGGTGTGTGCGGTTGGGAATAGGCTTGAGCGATTGCAACAAGTCCCCTGATCATCCCTCCTCCTGTTCCGGTTGGACGGTGAGGGTCGGGTTTCCAGAGCTCTCAGTGAAGAACCCAAACCACACCGTTGGCTTTTTCCTCCCCTTCCTCCTGAGCATCAGTCATAATAGCTCCTCTACTCATGTCACCAGGGATGCCATAATATTGAACCAGCCACTTCTGCAAAACAAAGAACGCTCTTAACAGACAGCACTGAGACTGATCAGGGAGTTTGGCGATGAAAATTAGTGTCATTGTAAAAGAGGGGTACAACAAGAGACCCTCGTTTGCCAATGGGCTGATCCTGAGGCCGTCAGAGTTAATGTTCGCAGAGGAACCAAACTGGGGCTGGGACGGGCTCGCTGGAGGTCCAGGAATAGAGGCGATCGATAGGTTTGACTGAAAGAATGCACATTCTCCAGGGTAAAGATTGAGTGGGGCTGAGATCTGATCCCCGGCTGCCGTGAATGGGGCTGGAAACTGGATTCCATCGCAGGGAGATGCTCGGGCTAAGCTAAGATGGTGAGGTAATGTGGCAAAGAATAGATACACGTTGGGAAAAAAAGAAAAGAAAACGTGGGACTGAAAATACACACTATTACCATTTCCACAATGGCATCTGCCATCTTGCCAATACTGTAGCCCTAATATTTGTGAATGCAGACAAAGTGAAGTTATAAAAACAATTCCTTCATTCATTTTCTTTTCCTTCTGCCACAACAGAATGAACCGTCAACTTATTCAGCATATGCTTTACGCAGCGGAAGCCCCTCCATCCGCTGCGCAAAACATACAGTATGCCAGAATAGTTGAAGGCTCACTCTGCTGTGGCGACTAGACATGAGACGATAACCGTGTTCAAGGTATACTACGTTTTGTAAAAGTCAAGGTTTTAAAACCACCAACATTTTCTGCTATACCGTTCCTAAGCTCTCTGTAAGATTTTTTTTTTCATTAGGTTTTTTTTGTTTGTTTTTGTTTTTTTAGGACAACAGAATCTCCAACAGAAAAGATATCCAAAGATGACATTTTAAATTGTAAAGAAATCTGTGTTTTTGAAACTAATGAACACAGCAAAAGTCGATGATTCGCTTGAATTATTTAGTCTAACATGTTTACTGCTCTAAAATACTTTAAATGTTTCTCAAAATCAAATATATTCTGTTCAAAGGGGAATAAAGTTTTCGTTTTTTACACAGACATTTAAAAATAATATATTTTAGAGAAGTAAACACAATACCGTGAAACTGTGATATTTTAATCCAAGGTTATCATACCGTCAGAATCTTATACCGGCCCATGCCTGGTGGCAACCTCTGATAAATCAAAGACTAAGCTGAAGGTAAATAAATGAATGAATAAGAACATTTAAACACACAAATATTACCATAATTTCACACTGACAAAAAAGAGAATAACTTAGTTGATTTAATGTTTAACCATTACATATTTCTGTCTCAAGTGAAGTGAAGAAAAAAAAATTAACAGGACAAGTGTATTTTGGAACGTGTTTTTCATTGTGTTCTACTTTGTAAAATAACTAAATAATGCAAATGTAATCTTTTACTGTAGCCTACAATGTTTAGGTGTTAAACTACAGTATCAACTCAAGTTTAGTGGTGTAAAATGTCGTGACAAATTTCTTTCACTTTGGCAAATTCAGGAGGGAGGGGAAACCCAAAATTAAAAGCTTGCACCACTGTGACCATTACATTCCAGAGAAAAACACAAACACCCTGAATGCGACCACCACTTGATAACTAATTCATTCACTTCCGGGGTTCGCTCATGCCGTTCGGCCTGCTTATTGGTTTTTGAGCATCCCGCTCGGATTCTGGATGGAAACCCATATTGATCAGACCTACAGTCGATGCCCATCAGGAGGAAACAGACTAGGCCATTAGAGTAGCAGTCAATGGCCAGGGCCTGCGAGGGGTAACTTTAGCACAGCCTCAGAGGCACATTGACGAGAATCTAATCCCCCTCTAAGTGCCGCTATGATACTGCCATGCACTTTCTCAAACGCTTCCCATAGCATCGCGTCAGGGATTTTTTTCTTTTTTTTTGGCCGAGCACTGAGAACAGACATGAAGGGAGTCAAATAAAGCCATCACGCAGCACTATAGGGCCTTCAGGTTGCTATCACCATTAATCACTAGCGTAGAGGCTAACTACATCATGTCATTCCATGTAAGTGTGATACAATACTATACTGGTGTATTACATATGTCGAGCGGCTTGAATCAATTGTGGTGAATACTAAAGGAAGACATTGTTGCACAGATAGATATGGATTGGAGCTTTTAGTTTCTTAAAATAATTTTTCAAGAAAACAAATAAGTTTGACAAAATCTGCCCAAAATAGCTCATTAAAAGCTTTTCAGCTGGCTTCGCACAAGTGATGGCTTGACATTTTGCTTTAATTTTTATGAAATAATCAATTTTTTATTGCTTTTGAACAGTCAGGAAATTTACATGTATTACTATATTTATATTTTTAGGTACATTTATTACTATAAAACTGAATTTCCCACATATTCCAGTCTACGTTGTCACACGATCTTTACATTCAATTCTTACATTCTCATTTGGTGGTGTCATTATTTGTCCCAATCCCAATTCTACCGCTTAGCCCTTCCCCTTACGCACATGAAGGGGTAGGGGTGTCCCAATTCTCTTTAGCTTGAAGGTGTAGGGCTAAGGGGAAGAGACTGAAACAGAAACAGATATTTTTCAGGACCACACTCGAATCCAAGGGGTACTGAAATTTTCCACAATACACAACGGCGGCAGGGCTGCACACAAAAGTCAGGAAATGCATTTTTGTTTTCTCATAAATATGATTTTTTACAACAAACAAGCATATGTTTTAATTAGGGCTGATTAAAAAATTAACTAATTAATCACACTTTCGTTTGTGATTAATCATGATAAATCACGAAAAGCCGTATTTATTACAGAAATAAAAACACAGACATGTAAGTGCCATTTCAATTTTAAAACAATCAATGCCAATAACAAACAAAAATTATTTCCATGTTGGATTCTAAGTGAACTACAAAAAAAATCCAAAATACAGGCATTGCAAATATGGAAATTGGAGGAAAAAAAATAATAATAAAGTATTGAATACAAACAATTGTATTCATTGTAAAGTTGTTTAGCGAGTTGAGAACATTAATTATAAAGTAGAAACAATTTTGCTTAGTCCTCCTTAAAATTTAGCCAGTCCAGTCTGTTGACATTATCGGGTGACAACTGTTACGGCTCAGTGTCTGTGCCTGTTTGTTTCTCTCTCTCTCTCTCTCTCTCTCTCTCTCTCTCTCTCTCTCTCTCTGAGCTGTCATTTTCTTTAGGTCCGCCCAGTTACAGATTCCCATTGGTTAAGCTAGATGTCCATCATCATTACATCGCCGATGACATCATTCTCATTACCCAATCAGATGCGGAATTTCTCCTTTAAAAGGAAACCGGCCAGAAAGCTCGCTAGCTTGCTTCTGCTTGCTCACTGTTGTGTGTTTGGCTGGTTTGTTTGACAGTTTTTGTGTTTTGCTCGGTCGTTTGACAGTTTTCTTGGATAATGTGTGTTTGTTAACATTTGTGCTGAAATCTACCAGTCTAAAAGAGATGTTCTAATTCTGTTTTCTTTTGATCACCAGATCCACAACATCAATGGGATTCGAGGACAGGGTAGATGTCACGTGACTTACATGCTGCTACACGTAGGAGATGCAAATGTATTATACACACTAGTTTAGAAGTGTGCGCCACTCATTGTAAGTTTTGTTTTGAGTTTGATTAATAGTATAGTTTATATAGGGCGTGCAAACGCTGAAGACTGTTCTTTTTCTTTCTTTTATTAGATAGTTTATAGATTGTGGGTTTTCTAGTAAGAGTTGGTTTTGTTATATTATTTTCTTTTCTTTGGCGCCGCTTTTGTTCCTCTTTCCCTTTTTATTATAACTAGATTTATTTCGTTTTCTTTATTTTGTATATACTTTGTTTATCATTATTTCACTCTCTGTAAATAAACACATTTTGAGGCATTATTCGGTTGTTTGTCTGCTCCATTGCTACCACCATTCACAAAAGAATCATAAATTTTAAATGTTGCTGTAACCCTAGCCTTTCCATCTTAAATAACCGTAACACAACACACACGCACGCACACACACACACACACACTCAGACAGAGAGAGAGAGAGAGAGAGAGCGCGCGCAGTACAGCGCACTCCCTTCAAATCATCACGTATGACTGTATTTCTCAAGCAAGGATTCTGATACAGCAACGCGAAGCAGATGCTTTACAAAAGTTGCGTGTAGGGGGGAAACACGTCAAACTTAATGAAACATTTGAGGGTGCTTGGAATCAACTTAGAGAGGAATGGGCTGTCTTTGACAGCTTGCGACATCATCTGGCACTTTCACTGAGTACATTTACATGATCCATATTATCCATATTATCCTTTATCCATATTCCTTTGCTCATTAAACACACACAGGGCGGGAGTAAGCTGAACTGGTGCTCCAGGCGAACGGTGATCACGCTGCCCTCAACCCGAAAGTGAAAAAGAAAGTGACCAGTTCGTGGGTGAACGTGAGGAGCGGGAGGGAGGGGGTAGGTGTCACGAATTAAAGTGAGGATTGGGAGGTTCGCTCACTATTCTGCCGCCCTTGTCGGCCACCTAGGTCGCCTCTATGGACGCACCGGCCCTGAACACACGTCGGCCACAACAGGAAATTTAAAAAAAAACAGCCACTGCGTTAAATGCGTTAATTTTTTTAACGCGTTCAATATTTCAAATCAATTGGCGTGCGTTAATGCGCTAATTTTGACAGCCTTAGTTTTAATACATTCATATTGGCATTCGTGTTATACCCTAATGCTTTATCAAATAAATAAATAACATTTAAAAAAACGCTAAAATAAATTAGAATTTCACTGAATTTCACAATCTATAATCCCCAATAATAACTCCTGTATAGTATTCCTACAACATATTTTCACAACTGTCACTCGATGACACTCGAATACCCTGTTAGAAAAGTCTAGATGCTACAGCAGTTGCCATCATCAGTCTCATATGAAGCAAGAGATTGCGAGGACATATCACAAGTGCAGGTGCTGTAGTGCTGTCCCGTTTCTTAGGGGTACATTTTGAAGTCCTTCCCCTTCACACTTTGTTTCAAGTGGAAGGGGAAGAGGAAGGGGTACAAAAATAGAACTGGGATTGGGCCTTACTGCTTATCAATTATAAAATCAATTATGCTGCTTAATTCGGCACCACGGTGACGTAGTGTGTAGCTCGTTCACCTCACAGTAAGAAGGTCGCTGGTTCGAGCCCCGGCTGGGTCAGTTGGCATTTCTGTGTGGAGTTTGCATGTTCTCCTCGTGGTTGTGTGGGTTTCCTCCAGGTGCTCCGGTTTCCCCCACAAGTTCAAAGACATGTGGTATAGGTGAATTGGGTAGGCTAAATTGTCCGTAGTGTATGAGTGTGTATGGATGTTTCCCAGAGATGGGTGTGTGCTGGAAGGGCATCCGCTGCGTAAAACAAATGCTGGATAAGTTGGCGGTTCATTCCACTGTGGCAACCCCGGATTAATAATGGGACTAAGCCGACAAGAAAATGAATGAATGAATGCTGCTTAATTTTTTTATAGTTTATCTGATTAGCAGAAAGCTCAAAAGAACAATTGAAATCAATTGAAACAGAAGTATTTTTCAACATAAAATGAAGTATTTGCTGTCAGAATTGATGAATGTAATGCATCCTTGCAGAATTAAAAACAATTCCTAAACAATAAATAAATAAATAAATAAATAAATAAATAAATAAACACACACTTCTTAGCATTAATTTTTATAAAACCATAACAATTAAATCCTAATCATTCAGATAACCCCAGCTCTAAACGACACATAAACAAAGCAATCTGGTAGGTCACTAATCATGTAAATCAGGCAACCTGTTCCTGTCCAACTGGGCAGTTCTTTGCTGCAAGTCAATGCAAATAAACTATGCACTGGCTTTATAATAACTTCCAACATAACTGTACCGAAGTTTTGAAGCGTTCCTTTATTCTCTACACCATTAGCACCCCAATCTATGTTTAGCACAAAATGTTAGCGAATGAACAAACAAAAAAGAACAAAAGCGCGTAGTCAAGCAAGAGCCTGCCTAAGTGAGGCTGGTGGTACTCGAGTCACAGTGGCGGCGGGAAGCCTGCGGAGAAGCTGCTGGTCAACTGGTCTGAAGCTGAGCTGAGCATGCTAATTAGTGCTGAGCTGAGGAATGAGCGTGCATTAGCTATGCGACTAATCAATGGGAAAAATCACTGAGCAAACTCCTATACAGCCATTTATTTTTAGTCCCTCGTAACCTCCATTCCCTGCTCTCATTAGCGACTTGGTCTTAGAGGAGTGTCTGTCCATAAGAGAGAGAGGGAAAAAAGAGAAAACAACATGCTAATCCAGAATTGCCAACTACACAGCGAATTAGATAAATAATAATGATGCGGCTCCATATAGGAATCAATTAGGTGATGAATGGTGAAAGGGCATGATCTTATAGTATGCTGATTCATTGACCTTTCACAGTGTAAAAACGCTCCCAAAAGATTGTTGAATCAACTGTTATGGAGTCCAACCAGCTTTTTTAATCTCCCAGACGTCCCAAAACTGTCCTGATGGTTCATTTTCTTTCAGTTTAATGATGCAATTGTCAAATCCCCAATTGCGACCTTTAGGTTAAATATAAGAAGTGCCTCTTTTCTATACAAGAAGGCCTTGTGGCATGTTGGCCACTACAGGAGCCCGTAAAATTGGAATAAAATCAATGATCAGTGAAAAACCGTGGTGGACTTTTAACAGCAAGTAAACAAATTTCCCTTTGTGTGATTTGTTTGTGGACTCTCTCTCTCTCTCACACACACACACTTTCTCTCCCTTCCTCCCTTATCTGCTTCACTTTTGGGAATAGCAGAGATTAAGCAAAGTAAACTTGGCTTTACTTATCGTATTGTGCTCAGGAAGCCCTGTAAGGAATAGGGGATAAAATAATTCGAATGCAAATGCTGAACTTTGAGCCACGAACATTGTTTGGCACAGTCAAGCCGCTGTCAGCAAAGGGAATATGATATTTGTTGGGATTTTCACAGCACAAACAGGGCAACCCGTTTCTCTATCCAACCAGCAGCACCGTTTAACTAGCTCGGCCTGAAAGAGAGATCACATGCCACCCTGTGGGATTTTGTTTACAATGCAATTCTCCTATTCCTTCCCGATTTCACAGACTGCAGAAACGGAGCAGTGACTGTGGGAAACAGACGTAAGCCTACGGAGGCCACAACCAGGGCTAAATGCTGTAATACGCTATTAAATGTTTAATCTCAACTGGGGCAGAGGAGACGCTCTCTGCGGAAGATACAGTGAGACATCAATGGCTTCCCACACAAACACACACAAACTCCAACTCCTACTGCAGGCGGCAGAGACTGAATTCCACAAAAGTCTGTCACTTCACAACAGTCCCTGTGACTGCAGTACATTGGCAGTCACCAAAATTAAGGGATTAGGTAGAGTGTCAGCATAAACCTACAGTGCACTGAAAGAAATTCAGGGTTGCCACACCTTTTGATAATCAACTATAAACTATGTTGCTTCTTATCAGGAGATTTTCTCATTTAATTTTATTTATTTTTTTACTTTTATTTAATTTAAAAGATAAGTTTAAGATAAAAGTTTATTTAAATGCTTTTAAAAAGTATCTTGTGCACACCAATGATCTGTACATTTATGTGAGCAAAACACTGATGATATTATGAAATCAGTGAAACGTAAAATAATTGTTTGCTATTTTAAAATATTTAAACGTAATTTATGCTTGTGATGGCAAAGATAAATTTCAACAGTCAACACTACAGTCTTCAATGTGCCATGATACTTTCAAAAACATTTTTATATGGACACTATTCTCATTATATGTTGAAAACAGCTTTGACTTTTGTGGGAAAAATCTTAAATCTTAAAAGTCTTTACTGTCAGCTATGGTAAATGTTAAGCAGCATTGCTTAATAAAATGTAGTTCTGTTATTTAAAAAAATAAATAAAATTGAACAGTAAAGGACAAACTATATCTGAACTAGGGCTGTACAATATGGACAAAATAATCATATTGCGATTTTATTTGCGATTTTGGCTACATGCATGCAACATGTATGGACTTCTTGTACATGTTATGCATGTACAAGAAGTGCATAACAAACATTTCACAATGAAATGACATAGTATTAAGTTTAATAAAAAAAGGTGTAGTAAAATTGTCTTTAAAACAGTAGTACTAACTGCTTGATAAACAAAACTGTAATAAATTGTCATAAAAACAGACAACATGAAAAAATAAAGATGAACTAACCTCAATTCCAGTCATAACAATAAAAAAAAAACTAACGTAAATCAAAAGCACCTATTCGGTTCTCCCACTTAACTTCGTTGTGCGCGGAGTGAGCTCTGATTAGTTAACATCTTTCTCCCGCTCAGCTTAGCTGTAATTGCCCGGTTTGCTGTGTCCGCTCTGATTGGTTAACATATTAAAATCATGTGCACAAGAACGTATTCTGAAAAAAGTAGTAAATTTAAGTAGTAAAAAGTAAATTGATAGATAAAATTGCAGCCTTGCGCGGTTAGAAATTGCATGTGCTTAAATGGCGATTTTTTTTTGCGATTGCGATTAATTGCTCAGCCCTATTCTGAACACTTTATATAATGTTATTATGTTTACTTTATATTTACAGATCTGAAACTCAGACTTCCTGTATCTTAGGCTATGTTTACATGGCAATAGCCCAACAACAAAGTTTTGTCCATGTATCTTTTCAAAATGATCCACATTTACATTTATCCACAAAAAAACTCACTTATGCCAAGCCAGTATTTGGCGCTGTCACCTTGTTAGTAAACAGTACATTTAGGAAAGTGATGATGTGCCAGGGCGCCACGGTGGCGTAGTGAGTAGCACGTTCGCCTCACAGCAAGAAGGTCGCTGGTTCGAGCCCCGTCTGGGTCAGTTGGCATTTCTGTGTGGAGTTTGCATGTTCTCCCTGTGGTTGCGTGGGTTTCCTCCGGGTGCTCCGGTTTCCCCCACAAGTCCAAAGATATGTGGTATAGGTGAATTGGGTAAGCTAAATTGTCTGTAGTGTATGACTGTGAACGTGTGTGTATGGATGTTTCCCAGAGATGGGTTGCGGCTGGAAGGGCATCCGCTGCGTAAAAAATATGCTGGATAAGTTGGCGGTTGACTCCGCTGTGGCGACCCCGGATTAATAAAAGGACTAAGCCGACAAGAAAATGAATGAATGAATGAATGATGATGCGCCATTAGTGGCTCGGCACTCATGTATTTGACTGTAATTTGTTGTTTGTGCAAGATGTATCTCCGCTTTTGTTTGTAATGTGAAGTAAATCCATATTATGCGGATGAAGCACTAGGAGCACTTGAGCAACATCACTACCACAAACTCTGTCGTTGTTCCATATTTGTTTGCGCTTGTATTTAGTCTACGTACACTGTGACCTGGACATGACATCATCATTTTAAAAACGTCTACTTTGAAACAGTTTTTCAAATCTGTGTTTTCGGTCCCAAAACAAATGTTGTTGTGTAAATGTAAGGATAAAAGGAATAAAAAGTTTCCTGTTTTTGGTTGAAACCGCTGTCAAGTAAATGGCTCCGTAAACAACAGAAAGAGTTTGATATTTTAGAAATGAACCAATAAATACAATGTAAGTTACTTTGAATGAAACACATCTAGCACATAAAGCACATATGAAAGCACATATTCAAAATAAAACATAAATACATAATTTAAAAGGAAACCCAGATCAACTGAAACCCTAAAAAGAAATCACTATATTGAGCAATCTGATTACACCAGAAAACCAAGATAAACGACAGCATATTTTCAATGAACATCGGCGCCGGTGAGACATCGAGCAAGTCTAAAAATCACAGACATTGTTGATCGGCCACCATGATATCAATACAGAAACCTTGAAAACCCCTGCACTGAAGCGGAGGAGACAAAAGCATTTGTGCGAGTAGCTGGGGGAGGCAGGAAAGGAGGGAGGAAGGTGGAAGGTAAAGTAACTCAGAAAGGAAAATAAAGCCCCCCCTCCAGCACACAGCCCCCTCACTGGTGATTAATCAACCGACACACAGCCTGATGCACATTAACCAGATAATTAATAATTTCTTAGGGGATGCCAGCTTGGCAAGTGTTTTATCAACCTGCTGAAGGAGGGAGGGGGGTGGAGGGAGGGGCCTACAGAACCCTGGGATCATCATTATCATCTGGCATGAATATTCATTAGGATTTGAACCCACAACCCACTGGTAATGAGTCCAGAGGCGCACGCGCTAATCCTCACTTATGGGTGCCGAGGCACCATCACCTGTGCAGAGATGTCAGAGGACAGGGAAAGAGCAGGTGACACACACAGACATACAGTACAGAACACTACCTCTCATAAACTAGTTGCTACTTTCTTAGAATAAACTAGGGATGTGCCATATTTGTTGTCTATTAAAATGTTTACTATTATTTTTGTACCAATATGCAGACTGTACGTTTTATATATTTGTTTTGAAAAAAAAACAAACACCTTAAGACATTAAGTACAGATACAAATGCAAAAAAAAATATGACTAAGCAGAAATACAATAGTTATTTTACATAAAATTTTTATGTTTATAATACATTAATAACATTATACATTTGATATAAATATTCCACATTTCTGGCAATAGCAAAAACATTGTAATATTCTTATTTTATTTCACCGAAGCATGGTGATTTGTGAAATGTTGAGCCTACCTACATTTTCATTGTTTCTGCTGTTTTCTGCTTCAGCGGTATAACATTTCTGTTTCGTTTTGCTTTAAAGTCGTTTTTGGTGCGGTTTTAGTATCAGAAAGCTCTATATCAAACTCAAATGATTATGTTTAGTGGTCAGGTAAATGACTAGCCCAGTGAAATTAATTTGAATTCTAGCTTACACAAAGTTCAAACAAGCACCACCTTTTGTGTGTTTGTTTGATTGTTATAGTTTTAAAAATCCATTGATGAATGCATTTGCTTTGCTTCTGAATGAATCAGACATACTGAATGAATCATGTGAATGAATGATTTAATGAATCACAAGTTAAGATACAGACTTGCCTCCACCTGGTGGTTTTAGTATCATATGCATTTATTCATTACAGGCCTAAACCCAATGTACCAGCTCAAAAAAACAAACAAACAAACAAAACAAAAAAAATCACATATATTCATTAATTACTGCAATCAAAAACATTCCACAAATATTGTCAATGTTGCACACCCCTAGCATATAAATATGTTTATAAAATATTCTAAAATGAAATGAAACGTACTCACAGTAAGCATTAGATCCAAACTCCTTCTAAAGCAAAAGTATTTGTGCTCATCCACTTTGGCCGTTGCACATTTGCTGCTAGATGTGTGAAATTTTTATGCAAACGTCACGCGAAGCGAACGCAACACTGCAAAATTCCCCACAATGCACCCACTCAGCTCCAGCTGAAGTTTAAGTGTGAGACCAAACATGTGCGCCTCTATTCTGTCTGACGGTCGAGTCTCAGGCTTCACACCCTCTGCATCAAGTGGTCCATGTGATGTCATTCCCCTGGTACTGCGGTCCAAATCTAACTCGCCCCGCTAAACACCCTTCCCACAATCCATAACATTGTTTTGTTTGAAAAAGTCAGTTTTTAACTTTCTTTACAAGTTTCATTTGGCTGGGGTGTAAGCTGATTACGGCTGAAGTTTAATTCTTAAACCTAGTTGAAAAAAAAAAAAACACAGCAGCAGCACACACAGAGCGAGAGCTTTAAACAAGGGAATAACCTCTGTGGAGCTGATTTTCATCTGAATATATTCCAAGCAATCCACAGGAGTGGAGCAGGCAGCCCCAGACACATTTGGGTACCTGTTTCCCCTCACAGCCATCCTTAGAAGAAAACATCAAAAGGCTTTCAGGAAAATTGAGAGTGACAGCTCCTTCATTTGTATTCTCCATGACATTACAGATCTAAACTGTAGTCTTAAGGCTTTTTTAACTGTTTGTCAGGGGAGGCCCATTGTTCTTTGCCTCTTAGATCTCGGCTTCTGAGGCTCCTGACTTTCTGCATACTTGCCGTTAACTTTGATGGATCGTTTTGCTTCATGTCGCAGTGCAAACACAGGCATGGCCTGCTGTCAAAATTTTTCCAAATCCGGGAAAACAGAAATACGGCTTGCTTTCCCATCGAAGTGATGCATATTTAGAGATACGTGGAGAACAGGCTGCGCTAGCACCCACTGAAAGTTGCATTAGGCACAAACATTTCACTGGATAAACAAAAAGGAGCAGAGAGTGTAGGAAAATACAGTGTGTACAGTTTTCTTTCACAGATTAGAATGTGTCCAATTTAATGTGAACTGAGTATCACACTTTCAAAATGATTTACCACTAAAAAGTGTCACAATTAAATACTGAATTCTGACTGGCTGGAATTCATGCATTCTTAAATAGCTCAAATGCAACAAAAACTCAACACAATCTTACAGCAATTCATAACTTTTTAATTTTGTTACTAATTCATATGAACTTGTACAATCTCATTTGTACAATTTAGTACAATTTGCTTATCCACCAATGACGGTTGGGTTTGGGGGTGAGGTTTGGTGCCATGTCTCCTTTTTTTAAATACAGTGGTCTATCGTTATTCGGAGTAGTTACCTTCTAAAAATAACCCACAAATGGGGAAATCCACGAAGCAGTCAGCTTTATTTTTTACAATCATTATAGATGTTTTAAGACTGTAAAGTCCCTCACTACACACTTTATACGCTTTTCTTAGACAGACGTTAACATTTTCACACTTTTCTCTCTTGTTTAAACACTCTCAAAGTTCAAACCTTAGAGAAAAATAAGTCCAGTATTATAGAATGAAACCAAAGATTAAAACTCATTTGATCTTCATTTATTTATTTTGTAATGGCACCCTAGTGTAACTTCTAACTTCCTCTAGCATGTCCAGAACTTTTTGTGCAATGGTTAACATCTTCGTCTGCCTTTTGGGTGCTACCGCAGGTGCCTTTGAGGATGCAGAACGTTTCTTCGACATTGTGTGGAGAAAACTTGCAAACATACAGTACAGCACTTAAGAGTCACAAGATGAACGCATTCTGTACTGTACATGTGTCACGACACGAAAAAGACTGATTGAAATGGTCTACAGCCAGTCAGGACGCAGAACACAATTTGCTAACCAGGACGCAGAACACAATGCGCTGTAGAAAAAACATGCCAAATTGCAGGAAAAAAATAAAAATAAAATCGGTCCCACCTTGTATTAACTAATATGTACTTACACCGAAATTAATAATTTATTACAATGTACATATTGTGTAAATACATGTTTTTACATTGTTCTTAAATACATTATAAACACAGTAAGTACATTGTAGTTATTTTTTTGTTGCAAGTACATAGTAGTTAAGGACACTTAATATAAATTGGGACCAAAAAATCTTCTAGGCCGCGAAAAGTGAACCGCGTTATAGCCAGGGACCACTGTAGTCCATTTTTGTACGACTAAACTCGTACAAATCCAAAACAAATTACAAAACGTAAAATACTTACATTTCCTTGTTAGATGAGGCCGGTTTAATTGCTAAAATTCAAGAAAGTATTTGTTTATCTCTAGTGGCCATATCAATGTGATCAGCAAATGATAGCCAATATTAGTTCTAAGGAATGATTTTAACACGCTTAGGCACCCATGATTTTAGTTTTAAAGTGCTAAAAATTTATTCAATCTGATTTACAATCCACCACAAAATGGCTTCAAAACTGCCAAAAAAAGAGAGCAGCAAACATATCTAATTACCTCACAATAATAAGATCCTCTGGCTATCTCAATCTCTAAAACACGACAGAGGAGAGCAGCTCCTCCTGCATGCAGCTCAGCTAACAGGGTTACGGCTGCCCTGCTTATAAACCCTGCTGCTTTGAAGTCCAACCCAACATTATATAGGGTGTCACTGTTTATTACAGATAACTAATGCTCTAAGTCTTTATTTGCTGCTATTTATTGGCATTTTATTGAGGGGGGTCACTGGAGAGATGCTGGCCGGCTTGTCTGCCCGCTTCTTTAATCACCGTCAGTAGGTAAAATCGTCTGTGACAACTAATCCAAAAAGCAGATTATATTTATTTTGGCTACAGTGGCTAGTAATTCGTTAAAATCAACAAAGCCTTTTCATTAGCCCCCCGCTGTTGTCCTCAAAACAGACATTCTGCTGGTCCCAAAAGCACAGAGCAACACACACACACACCGCTCACAGAGATGAGGAGGGAATGGGGGAAAAGAGGGAGAAATAGTGGAGGAAAAAGGATGAGAGACTATGAGAATTTGTGAGGGTAAAACAGCAGAAAGACATCTATACTAATGGAGACAGGAAGCTGAGATAGAGAGAGGATGGGCAAAAACCAAGGGAGAGGAAGAGAGTGTTGCAGCCCAGACATTGCCCTTTCTGTTTATTCCTCTGTGTATCACGCTAAGCTCCCAGGACAGCACACATACAACTCAAATTGTCTCAGCGTTTGGCTTCCCTCTTCTCTTTTCCACTCCTATCTGGAATGATAAGGACAATATACTTTAAATACTGTCAATAATTGTGAGATTTGTGCTAAATGCTCATCCTGAAACCTAGCAGAAAAAAAAAACCCGAACAAATCCAGCTTTCTTATTATTAGCACAGTTGCTATTTTGTCCACATCACATAATTGAGGTGGACACAATCAGCCGTAGGTTTGGGCTTATCCAGCAGTTCATGTCGGGATTTAAAGATTTCCACACAAAACACGATTAACACTACCATGTGACGTGTGGACCTCATGTCATACTTTCAGTCAGTGGTGGTACTGTATCATTATCTATTAGTGGGCAACTTTAAAAATTAAGTACAATTTAAGTATAAAAATAAGTATAGTAAGTGTAACTTTTATATTTTAGTCATGTAATTTATTTACATTTTAGAGAAAAAGCATTACATTTTGCTTCAGTACTACTTTACAATGAGGACTTCTTTGATAACATTATTGAATACATTGTCATGAATTAACAATAAAGCAAAGTAAATTACAGTTATTAAACTTTGTTAATGTTAGTGTACTTTCACATCTGGCTTGTTGTTTCCAAACACTATTCATTTTGTCCATTAGTTCATTTAGTCACATATGAACATATCAATCATGCCCGAATCTGCCCCAAAACAATTTGGCTGACAATTAAAACAGAAAAAAAGGTCTAAATTATAGCATATTTTACGTCTCTGTTTTGGACAAAAGCAAACAGTCTACAAGCAAATTGTGTTTATTTGCT
>CAIGQQ010033238.1:3218260-3255027 GCA_903798035.1 Danio albolineatus
TTTTTTTTTTGATCTGACAAATTGTTATATAAACAGTTATATAAGCAAGTAAAGAAACAACTATCACAAATAAATAAATTCACTTTCATTCTACCTAAAAAGATAAGAAAAAACAGCAATGTATCTTAAAAGATCACTGTCCATAATCCTTTAATCCACACACAAACAATGCTGTGCTCAAATACGCTGACTTCTGTGTTATATATAGTAGACAGAAAAAAAAGAAAAAAAAAACTGCATATGAACTAAATAGTCTGTCTGAATTAATTTATACATGATTCATATTAGAGCTGCATGATTAATCGAAAAACTATTGCGATCTCGATTCTACCCTATACGCAATCTTAACTCAAACAAACTTAACTTTTCTATGATTCAGCCAATTATAATTTCAAGTTCAGGAGAGAAGCGTAAACGGGGTCGCACAAGTCTTCACAGCAACATGGACACCTTCAAATGGTGTTGAAATTGTCACATACTGTATTTATAAGGTACAATTCACCCAAAAATGTCATTTCTGTCCTAATGTAATGATGTAGTCGGGGCCACGAAATCACACATGAGCTGACGCATAGTTTGTTTACTACTGAGCGGACACACACGTGCACACCAATGATGTCTACTTTAGTGAACAGATCCTGCTGTGAATAACAGCTAATAAAGGTGTAAATAATCGTTTGGAAGCATGTCAAGCATGTTTTTTTCTTTTCTTTTTATAGCAAACACAAAGTGTTGTGCATGAAAATAAATGTTTAACAGTGTCAGATTAACTACTTTAGTCTATATAATATTGAATATAAAGCAAGAGGGAATCTGATAAGACAAATGTTTCATTTTACCAGTGAAAAAAATGGTCCAATATGGTCCATCTCTTAAACATAATAATTCAACGTTAGAATTATGAATAGTTGTTCTCTGTATGTAATCACTTTACTGTGAATTAACAACCAGGACACATTTTAAGTCTGCTCAAATCAATTATTCAAAGTCTATAGAAAATTTTGCATTTTAACCAACAGTAGACCTACACATAAGCCTAATATTATTAGTGTTGTTTTACCATATGTTTGAGAATAACAATAATAATAGCCGACTCATATTAACCTTTGTTTTACATCTACAGAATCGTGAGAAAATCGTGATCATCATTTTGAGCAAAAAAGTCATGATTCTCATTTTAGCCAGAATCGTGCAGCTCTAATTCATATGCATATTCATTTTCTATAAATTAATTCTGAATTAATTTATACATATAAAAAGTACCCAGATAGCTACTACCTCCAGTCAAAGTGTGAATGGACACTTTACTGTCCCATAAAGGAATACACATCAATGCAAAATACATAAATATAGCATACTGTATGTTGTAGAGTAGGGTTAATGCAAATCTATTACCTAACTTATACTTTATGCAATTTTGATAGCAGCACAACTGAAGCTTTTAATATTCCAGACACTGAAACCACAAATTAGCCTCTATTTTTTCTTATTTAGTGTTTTGTTTAAATCCCACATGTCTAGCATCCCCTTATTGCCATAAAAAAGCCATGAATGCTGGACATGACAGCTGAACATGTGAGTGTGTGTGTGTGTGTGTGTGGGAGCAGGACGAGGCCCCGGGGCTTTTGGGGGTAGAGCAGGGTGAGTAGGAGAGCTGCTGAGGCGTGATCAAACAGGGCCACCGAGTTAATTCTCCACCATGACTGCTGCGGAGACAGAGCCTGTGTGTGCTGAAGCAGATCGTACGCTAAAACACACACACGCAGAAAATCAAGTGCAAGCACCAGACACAAACTATAGTGTTAGTGTCAAAGACTCTTGTCACGCTTTCTCTGAACCACATCCAAAGCGTTGGCTGTGCAGTCTGTCAATCAATATGTATATTTTCAGAGGCCCTGAAATGGATTATACGACCGCATTTGGTACAGCGGCATGGTGTGTACGTAGTCCCATCATGCATAACAAAAAGTACTTAGAATCTATTAGAATTAATGTCAAAAACTAAACTTAAAATAAATGCTCAATCACAACACTCTGATTTGGAACTGCCGGCCATCAGACAATCAGCACAATGTCAGTCAGACAAGCACTTCTAACTAACCAGCCATTATACATTTCATACTAACACTTGAGAACTAAAACTGAAAAGTCATCATTTCCTCAACCTTCACTTGTCACAAATCTGATTTATTCATCAATCATTCATTCATTCACTCATTCATTTTCCTTCGGCTTAGCCCCTTTATTTATCAGGGGTTGCCACAGCGGAATGAACCACCAACTTATCCAGCATATGTTTTACGCAGCAGATGCCCTTCCGGCTGCAACCCAATACTAGGAAACATCCATACACACTCATTCACAAACATACACTACGGACAATTTCATTTATTTAATTTACCTATAGCGCATGTCTTTGGACTTTGGGGGAAACCGGAGCACCTGGAGGAAACCCACGCGGACACGGGGAGAATATGCAAACTCCACACTGAAATGCCAACTGACTCAGCCGGGGCTCGAACCAGCAACCTTCTTGCTGTGAGGTGCCAGTGCTACCCACTGAGCCATCGTGTCGTCTTCTGGTTGATTTTATTTAAAAGATATATATATATATTTATTGAGAAAAATATCAGAAACCTGTAACCATTGACTTCCAAACAAAGTATTTTTATTCCCTACTATGGAAGTCAATGGTGAAAGGTTACTTACATTCCTTAAAATATCTTCTTTTGTCTTCAACAGAAAAGGAAAATAGACAAGGTGTGAAACCACTTGAGGTTGAGTAAATGGCGAGAAAATGTGTATTTTTGGGTGAACTATGCCTTTATGTAACGCAATGTGTGTATTTATATAGCACATTCGTTTATTGTGTATGGCCATACACCCAAAGTGCTTCACAATCATGAGGGGTGGTCTCTCCACACCACCAGCATAGTGCAGCATCCACTTGGATGATGCGTTGGCAACCACAGGACAACGGTGTCAGTGTGTTCACCACACACCAGCTATAGGCAGAGTAATAGAGCCAATTTGGTGGAGGGGGAGGATTGGGAGGCCATGATGGGTAACGGCCATTGAAGGGATTTTTAATGACCACAGAGAGTCAAGACCTCAATTTAACATCTCATCCGAAAGACGGCACTCATTGACAGTATAGTGCCCCCTTCACTTTACTGGGGCATTAGGACTTACACAGACCTACAAGTTCAGTGCCCGCTGCTGGACTCACTAACACCACTTCCGACAGCAACCTAGATTTCCCATGTGGTCTCCCATCCAGGTACTGACCAGGCGCAGCCCTGCTTGGCTTCAGTGAGTAACCGGTCTTGGGCAGCAGGGTGATATGGCTGTGGCCTTTAAAGCTTCATTAATGTGAAGTTTGCAATTGTTATACAAAAGATTAGAAATGCTAATGATTAACATTCTCCAGGTACAATGCTGATCAGAGGCAGGGAATAAGGGGGGAAATCTAATCAGTCTTATCGAGTGTCAACAGTTGTTACAGCATACAAATTATTCTTATGTATTATCTACATTTCAGCACAATTTTTTTTCATTTCATTCTTTTTAATAAAATGTGGCACTAAAATAGCAATATTTCACAATATCTTGCTCAAATTAGCATACAGTGACAATATTTTTGCAAAACCATTCTTATACAACCTACTGCATAGATATGAAACAGTTTACTGTATATTTATTGTTAATATGCTTAGATAGTCACATTGTAGTCTAGTCACAACAGGCTCAATGTAAACAACCCCCACATTCTGATGTCATGGGGTCTTTAAAAGCAGCTGTAACACTCAACCCAGTTTCCACTGGCTGAAGAGGAGCAAACCTCCAGAAAGGTGGTCTAACCTTTTGGCAATCAGCAAGGGACTCACAATGACGATGTTACAGAAGATTCCCATCTAGCCAGTTAGCCAATCAAGCAGGCTACTGGAGGCAAGCTTGGTGTGGGTGAGACGGGTGCAAGAAGACGCTAATTGGTAGCCAGGGTCAAAAAGGTTGAGACCCAGAGAGAGAAAGAGAGACAACACTGGGGCTGATAGGTCTCTTTAAAAGCTAATCTAGTGGGATTGCTGGGTGGGCGTTCGGGATGAGTGTGCGTGTGGGTCCGCAAGAAGGCCTGAAATGGCCTCGGACCCTGAGGGAGGGAATAAAATAAATAAATAAAAAGTGTGAGGGACAGTCACCTAAGCCTGTGCTCTTCAGCGCTGCCCGTCTCCCTCCTCCATTAGGCTGCAACCGAGGCCCCTGTGGTAAAAGTACTCCCACACCACAATACTTTTATCTTCTGAAACGTTATCCCTGCATGTTAATCATTTAATATTGCATTATTCGTCCAGCCATAAACTGCAGACGCTGTTCCTTTAGGAAGTTGTGAAGGAGCTCAGTTTTCCTGTCCGGAGCATTTAGTACAACAGCCGAGATGAGCAGGTCATATATATTACACAGTTCACAGTGAGGAACACAGTAAAAAACAGTCCACAACAGGCCTCTCTATTAGGACAGAACAGTGTTAAAGTGTCCCTATTATGCTGTTTTAAAGGCTTTGTTTAGCAGGTCTCCAGGGCATCATCATCCAGGGCAAAATTTATTATTACCATTTAACATCATCTCCTTTCTCAAGAACCCCAATTTTTTTTTTGCTCTTTTTAACAGTGTAATTTCCACAAGCCTACACTACTCTAATTGGTCAGATCAGCGGACTCTGTCTGTTGTAATCGAGGTCTACTGATTACACTGTAAAATAATGATGGGATTGATTTTGCCATATCAGTTTGACCCAAACATGATGAATCCAAACCTCCATGTTTCTACTCATATTTGGGTAAAATTTGGACGAACTGAATACTTTCTGGGATAGTATTCCAAGGCAAGTTATTCTGAGATAACAACCACTGAAACTAATAAAAAAGTCTCATCTGGGTACTTCGAAAGCATATTGAATGCATTCACATCAATATTTATATGCTTGTCTGTCATGCCACACTTTGACTGTTTGGTCCCATCTTGCGACTGATTAATATATAGGATAGTGTATGCTTCATTCAGCAAATTTGTTTGTCAGATTTTAATTAATTATAGGGCACGTACTTTACCCCTTTTTCAGGATTTAAGATAAGTCTTTTGTGTTTCCAGAATGTGTCTATAAAGTTTCAGCTCAAAACACCCATCAGATTATTTATTTATACCTTTTAGAATGTTGGGATTTTCTGCTCTAAACACTATGTAACTGTTTTTGTGGCCTGTGCCTTTAATGCCAGTTCTCCCCACCTATCGTTTGCCCGTGCCTGTCAGAGTGTGCCTCAATCTCTGCCTCGGCTGTGTCAGATAACAGACAGATATCTCACGTAACGTTTGTGAGAAATACTACAGTAAGAACTATCCCAATAATAATTATTTGATGTATTTGTTGTGGAGTTAATTCAAGCCTTTCTGCAATGAGTCACACACATACACAAACAACAAACACAAACAGCGAGCGTGAAACCTGATTTAATGTCCACAAACGGGGATTAAAGCGCCTTCTTTTATAATTGTACTGACATGCGGCTGTGGTGATGAAGTAGAGCTGAAGTAAATCACTATAATTCATTACAAATATGCATTGTTATACAAGCGTTTTAAACTTGTAAAACTCATTCTTGATCACATTTTATGATGACTGATGATCACAGCAAGCTGAACAGATCTTTTAATCCCAGTTGCTTTGCACACGTCCTGTCTTGTTGATATGATTATACACGTTACTATGGAGACATGTTAATACAAGGCTGTCAATCAATTCGGTGGGTGGGGAAACCGCACTCCTACATCACGCTGTGGGGGGCTTTGAATCCTATTTTAACGTCAGGAAATTTCAAAAAAGAGACTTATTGTCTTTATATCACCCTACTATGACTGTGGACACACTATACCTACACAGACTTCTGTTCAGCTTACAAAAGATAATTTTCATCACAGGTGCCCTTTAAAGAATTAAATGTCTAATTTTTACTAAGTAGCCATGTAATAAGTGGCATAATGTATGTCCATGTGGTTGTTTCACACGATAAAATCTTTTAGGCTTATAAACGTGCTGGGTTTTATTCTGCAATAACAACCACCTGGATGTACTGTATCCTGTATTTGTCATACACTTTGATCTTTAAAACTTCATCAATATTCACTCTTATTGAATTGCTTAATGACTTTTTCCCCACAAACCTACTAGTATAAAAATAGAAGCACTGTGACATTTGTTTTTCCTTAAAAGCATTACATTGCACTGCTGTGACAATTTGTTTGCATAAACATTGTTACATCAGTTATTACAGTTTGTGCTGGTAGAAGAAACAATGCTCTCAAACGTCAAGCTGACAGTTTTTGAAAAATTGCAGTGAAAAAAAACACACACTTCAAATTCTTCTAAAATGCATGATTTACATAGAAAAGTTTTGTTTTACAAATAGGCACGCCACGGTGGGGTAGTGAGTAGCACGTTAGCAAGGTCGCTGGTTCGAGCCCCGGCTGGGTCAGTTGGCATTTCTGTGTGGAGTTTGCATGTTCTCCCCGTGGTTGCGAGGGTTTCCTCCGGGTGCTCCGGTTTCCCCCACAAGTTCAAAGTCATGTGGTATAGGTGAAATAGGTAAGCTAAATTGTCCATAGTGTATAATTGTGAATGAGTGTGTCTGGATGTTTCCCAGAGATGGGTTGCAGCTGGAAGGGCATCCACTGCATAAAACATATGCTGGATAAGTTGGCGGTTCATTCTGCTGTGGCGACCCCAGATTAATAAGACTAAGCCGAAAAGAAAATGAATGAAATGTTTTACAAACAAATGACATCATTGACAGTAACACATTATTTCACATTTTACAAACATTGTACCAAAGAAAATCTCCGTCTAATTTATATTGCATGCATGCACATACTGTCAATTTGTTTTCTACCTTGTTCTAATGTTAGTGAATTTGGACTAATATGATTATTTATAAAATGTGCGAACAAAGCCCATTTAAGTATATCGCCAGATTTTCAAGCAAGTTTATCATATATATATATATATATATATATATATATATATTTTTTTTTTAAGTTTTGTTTTTGGTAGATTGTAAAGTTTCAGTGAAAATGTTTGCATGCATATTTCACAAACCAATTTTTGTGTATATACTTTGGAAAACATTCTTGTCATCACCTGACTGCCTTTACTTCTGATTCCTGCACCCACATACAGAGACACAATAATGACAGTAATAATCAAAACAAGAGTGAATGATGGTGGAGATGAGCAATACAAACTGTGAGCATCAACAAAGGAACGTCACGACATTCCGCGCCATTAAGGCAAAAATACACAGAAATGAAGAGCGCTGAGTAATTAGGTTTGCTTGACCACAGACACCTCATCATTTACGCTTTCTTAGCATTTGAGCCTTTTCCCGCCATTTTCAACGCAGCTACACAGAGGGTTGTAAGTTGGAACAATAGGTGAGGTGTAACGCATGCCCGTCTCCCGTGGTGTGGCACGAGTGCATGTATGTGTGTGAGCGACATTAGCACCATAAAGATGCAAAGCACTTAACCTCTGAATGGCCCGCGTGCACCTCTAACGTGGCGGAGAAAAGCACCATCACTTACACACACAAATGACATCGGCGTGCTTTAAAAAAAAGATGTCAAAGCCAGAGCGCAAGCCAGCTCACCCTCCACACACACACATATAGTACACACACACTCTCTTTCTCTCAGGCAATCTTCATATTTAGTCAAGCCAGTGAATATTTTGAGATTTCGGCCATGTCTGGGAGAGAAGCAAGAAACATCAATTATTTAGAGGAGGTAACCCGATGCTTCCTCTGTTGAGGCAAATCTGCAGGCCGGTCCCCTGAGACAATAAAAAATGAATTAGGGAGAATTTATTAGTGTGCGTCTGAGTAAAACACTGGGCCTCAATGCTGCAGTCTACTGCCTGCCTGCATCTGCTGATATCAGTCAACACAAGCCACGTAGCTTGAGCATGAAAAAGCACGCACAGGATCAGAGTCTTTGGGGGTGCCTTAAAAAAAGGCTCATCAATAAAACAGGCCTTTTTATATGTGCATTCTTTGCAGGCTGTTTCATGGCATGTTTGTTCACACTCCGGCTGGGATTTGTAGGGAGCACAGCTGTGCATTCATCCTAAAAACAATATTCCTCCTCAAAAGAGTTTATGCAGCATGGAGGAGAGAATGGGGGGAAAATGAAAAAAATGAAAGCAGGCTGGTAGTCTTGCCCAGCTGTAAGATGACCCAAACGGCTGAGGGAAATAGAGAGAGAGGCTCCTTTGAAAGCCGCAGATAGACAAACTATAGAGAAAGGCATATTTAAAAATAAACCAAAGCCTTTTAGCTTGGAATCATCTGAAATCTGATGAGGAAACTAGATGATATAAACTTCACTTTGTGGCAGTTTAGCAAAAATATAGGTGAGATTTAAAGTTCCTCAAGGTATGGAAAGTTTTGGCTTAAAAGTCTTTTCATTCATTCATTTGTTCATTCATTCATGCATTCATTTTCGTTAAGGCTTAGTCCCTCCATCAATCCGGGGTCACCACAGTGGAACGAACTGCCAACTTATCCAGCATACAGTATGTTTCACACAGCGGATGCTCTTCCAGCTGCAACCCATCTCTGGGAAACATCCACACACACATACATGCACTACAGACAATTTAGCCTACCTATTTCATCTATGCCACGTCTTTGGACTTGTGGGGGAAGTCATTTTTCATAATGTCCAAGGGGTAAAACTGAATGCATACATGGTAAACTTTACTAGAAATTAGTGGACATGGTTTCTAAGAAACTTCCTTGAAGGAAAGGTTTCATATGGCAAGTCACACTTTAAATAAAACATGAAATTTATTATTAAGACTAAACAAAAAAAATTTCTTATAAACATACAACTATCTTTGCTTACAAGGTTCACATTTGCAGGAGTCTTGACTAACAACCTGATAATTGATGCTCATTGTTTTCTGTACTTGGCTAAAGTGAGTTTTAGAGTATGACCTCTTTGTGTTTACAGTACATATGCAACAGTATACATAAAGAAATGATTACATCAAAAACTGCCAGTATTAATTATAATTGGCATGATTGCAGTAAAAACGCAGATGAGGTGTTCCACAGCCAAATAAAATGAGATGCTGTAAACTGAAAAATTATTCAAAGATAATGGCTTTACTTTTTTTTTTAAGTGAAGTGGGTTTAAACTATTTAATTGGGCTTAATTTAAACAAACAAATTAAGTTGGACATTACTAACTTTAATTTGTTAGTTCAAATTCAACACATATAAATAGTTTGCAAGAGTTTTGCAGACATCATTTTTTTTCAGTGTATATGAAGAGACAATGTAGCTATTATATCTCTCATCTGCCTCATAATCCTAACCAGAGATGGCGTAAAGTTGAGCACAATTCCTTTAGTTTACATGCAGACAATAACAGTCTCTTGGACAACCATTTTAAAAAGTTTACATTTTCAGTAAAATACCATTGCTGTTTAATTAAAAACACATAAGCCATCTGTTTTAGCTGAAAACATTGTAGTTTGCAATATAGGCTCACTCTGATACATGGCGCTGCATTTAGTTTTTAAAAGCGAACACTACGGGGGAGTATGATGTCGTTCCTTTTCGAGCTCACCAGCTGACTGCTTACCTCCGTATGGACGGCTTTTCTGCTGTTATCAGTTTGAAAAAATAAATAAAATAAACCAGTAAATAACAGGGTGAGAATGTGGTAAAATCTGAAAACGTGTTAAAAAATAAAAGAAATAAACAAATAAGTCGACCAGGGCTTTTGTTTTTATGGACTGCTTTTTTAAACTGTAGGTCAGGTTTAGGGAGCGGGTGGTCACTGGTCAATCGGTGCTTTTGAAAACACTATTGGTTGGGTTTAGGGAAGGAGGAGGGTGGGACAGGTAATCAGTCAGTCATTTTGTCAGTCAAACAGTCAGTCGACAGCAGATTTACGTGACAAGAGCAGGCGTGAGAGAAATTTGAGATTTCAGAAAGCATGCACAGCAGCCTCTGTTCGCAAAAACAAAAACTGACAAAAAACGTCTCCTGCGACGTATTTGGTGCTCTCCAGAAATGATTATAGGGGTACATTTTAAGAATGAGCCTGGGTTGGTAGCTTCTATACACTTTGGATTAGTGAAATTGTAAAAAAATTTCTACTTATTGCTAGAAATACAAATGCTACAAACAAATTAGCAAACAAGCAAAGCCGTGCACAGATCCAGGCTACAAGTCTAAAATATTTCCCACCTGAATCTACGCTTGACGAATGCTAAAGAGTGCATTCCACAAGTCGCGAAAAGACTTTTCACTCATCTAACAAGTAAAACTCATCCCATTCTGGAGATAAATGAATGGATATATAAATAAATAAAGGGGATATTAAAAATGGCTGCTTGCTGACCCTCCGCCTGGCAATTGTATTCCAACTGCTGTAATCTAGAATGGGAAACTGGAGACATGTCTGGGATTGCAGCAGATATGCATATTTAACAGGGCAAGGCTTGATAAATAACCCACTTAGAAAACTCCTGACAGCCCGACTGAGACATTAGCAATGACCAGAGGAGACACGGCGCACAGGGACAGCGCTCTCACATGTATTTGTGCATGCGCGTGCTTTCGGCTAGGGGAGGGGGGGTTCCCCTTTTAGCTCTGTGACGAGGAGGGCAAAGCATTCGATGCACGTACCAATTACTCTTCCATCTCACCCTCGCTAAAGGCAAGGCAATGCAATCTTCACATTATAATCAAAACCATATGACAAAGCCGGGGCCATTAGAGAACAATTTCAAGTGTTTCGCAGCAAGACAGTGATTTTAGAATTGCACTTACATATGCTGAGTGCTTACCTCTGCGTGAATGCACCTGCTAGACGGCTCCAGCTTCCCTTCCCTACCAAGCGAACAAGTGAGCGAGAACCAAAAAAAAAAGAGAAAGAGAAGGCTGCGACAAAGAAAACAACTTAACAGCCGGGGATAGAGGTGTAATTTGAGTTTATCTGTGTGGACAGATAATGACAGTTTGAACTCCATTTAGAGGTAGCGACGCTCCAAACCTGTACTTTAGTCTGCTTCAAACACAGTTCCCTTCACACCTCTTCTGCTGACGGCGGGAAAGGGAACCGAACATGAAAGTCTAATGTTTACAGATTACATCTGACCACTGGTGCGTGTAGAGATTCTGACCAGCTCCTTGCTAAAAAAGCTGGAATTTTGCGACAGATTGTTGGTAAGTGGCTGTATTTTGCCCAAGTATGTTCCAACAGCAATTTGAATGCTTTTATTTCAACCAAAACCTAAAATAAAGATTACGATGTAAACTACTAGGTTAAACAAAGTTCCACCTTTCAACAACAAAAACAACAAGAAAATCTTTCAATATATCTGCAACATACTGTATGATTTGTGTTAAACCATCACAACACATCAGCAATAGCAATAGTTTAGCGCACAGATGACAGTAATGTAAAAACAATACCAATACGATTTTGCAAAAACAAAAAAACATTTATTTGTTATGCTTTACTCTGCCTGTCAGGCCAGTAGTTAGCAATGGTCTGTTTACATACAGTCTTGGAGTTTGCTCCATTTTTGTTTTGTGAAAGATTTACTGGTGTCTATAGTTCAAACATAATATACATGCTTAATTACTGTTTTTACCAACTAAATTTTAACAGTTCTTTTTAACAGTTCATACTAAGTTTAATGAAAAGACAGCAATAATCTCCATAAACTTCTCTGTTTATACTGAGGTTGATATTAATTCCTGCCTGTGTTTTCAAGATATGTTAAACCCACAAAATACAGTAAAACTTTACGCACATCTATTTCTATAATAACATAAGTGTTATTATAATTTAGCCAACATTTTATTCACAACATAATTCCGAAGCAGTAATGGAGAGGCAGACTTACTTTCCTACAGATACAGTGCTTCCGGAAAGTATAGCGCTTCACTTTTTCCACATTTCTTACAGTATGTTACAGCCTTGTTCCAAAATGGATTTAATTAATTTATTTCCTCAAAATTGTACACACAATACCTCATAATGATTTTGTCAAAAGAATATATATATTTTTTTTAATTGTTACAAGTTAATTTAAAATTTAAAAAAATGGAAAAATCACATGTACATACTGTAAGTATTTACAGCCTTTGCCGTGAAGCTCTAAATTGAGCTCAGGTACATTCTGTTTCCACTGATCTTTCTTGAGATGTTTCAGCAGCTAAATTGAAGTTCACCTGTGGTAAATTCAGTTGGATGGACATTATTTGAAAAGGCATACAACTGTCTATATTAGGTCCTAGGGTTGAAAGTGCATGCCAAAGCACACACCAAGCATGAAGAAGAGGGAATAGCCTGTAGACCTCCGAGACAGGATTGTCTCGGGGCACAAGGCTGGGGAAGGTTACAGAAAAATTTCTGCTGCTCTGAAAGTTCCAATGAGCACAGTGGCCTCCATCATCCGTAAGTGGAAGATGTTTGAAACCACCAGGACTCTTCCTAGAGCTGGACAGCCATCTAAGCTGAGTGATCGGGGGAGAAGAAGGGCTTTCTCACTCTTTCTAAGCTCCAGCATTCTTCTGTGGACAGAGGAGAACCTTACAGAAGGACAACCATCTGTGTAGCAATCCACCAATCAGACCTGTAAGGCAGAGTGGCCAGACGGAAGCCACTCCTTAGCCTGGAACTTGCCAAAAGCCATCTGAAGGACTCTCAGACCAAAAGAAACAAAATTCTGATGAGACTGAAATTGAACTCTAGGTGTTAGGTGCTAGGTGTTACTTTTGAAGAAAACCACGCACCCCTCATCACCATGCTAATACCATCCCTACAGTGAAGCATGGTGGTGGCAGCATCATGCTTTGGGGATGTTTTTTAGCAGCAGTAACTGGAAGATTAGTCAGGATAGAGGTAACGATGAATGCAGCAATGTACAGAGACATCCTGAATGAAAACCTGCCTCAGAGTGCTGCATCAGACTGGGACGACAGTTCATCTTCCAGCAGAACAATGACCCAAAGCACACCGCCAAAATATCAATGGAGTGGCTTCACAGCAACTCGGTGAATGTCCTTGAGTGGACCAGCCAGAGCCTAGATCTAAATCATATTGAACATCTCTGGAGAGATCTGAAAATAGCTGTACACATGACGTTTCTCATCCAACCTGATAGAGCTTGAAAGGTACTGCAAAGAGGAATGGGCAAAAATTCCCAAAGACAGTTGTGCCAAGCTTGTGGCATCATATTCAAAAAGACTTGAGATGGTAAATGCTGCCAAAGGTGCATCAACAAAGTACTGAGCAAAGGCTGTAAATACTTATGCACTGCACATGTGAATTTTAAGGATTTTTATTTTTAATAAATTTGCAACAATTTCAAAATATCTTTTCCATATTGTCCTTATGGGATATTGTGTGGAGAACGTTAAGGAAATAAATGAATTTAAAATCCATTTTGGAATAAGGCTGTAACATAAAAAATGTGGAAAAAGTGAAGTGCTATTATTACTTTCCAGATGCACTATAGCTCATTCACAACTAACATGAAGCAGTTTGATCAAAGCAATCAGTATAAATAATGGAAAGGCATCTGTTCAGTTTGATCAAATACTTTTGATAACTGAAATAGGATAATTTTACATTTATGTATTTCAGAATACATTATGTGGTGTGAGTATTAGAGATAGCATAAAAAGAGTAGCATGAAAGCAGAGCTCATTAATATTCACAACCCTTCCAAAGGTAAAAACTAAGCTTTTCATAATAGGGTCACTTTCTAGGTTACAAATAGGCCTGTGAAACTGTTTTGCACTAACCTAAGCCACAAACCTTCTATGTAGATATCAATTTAAACATAATACATCAATACTTTCTATGTCCCTTTAAGTAAAAAACAGTATAATTTAAAACACCCCATACCAAGACCACAAATGAAATCCCAAAACACACTATGTGAATATGTGCAGTGCAGAGTGCACCCTCACACTATGTGGCATAACAAATACTGTAACAAACTAGATGTCCAGCATGGTTCCATTTACAAACTTCACTAAAAAAACAGTGTTTCCTGAAAGTTTACAGTTGTGAGTTTACTAATTGAATGCAATCCTCCATTCTGCAAATAACAAAAATGTGTGTGAACATATCTGTGTTAAGGACTCAAATACAAGAATGAAGAGTCACATGCTGGTGCTGTGTAAACGTGGCCTTACAGTAGAATTTGTCATTGTTGGCATTTCTGCTGATGCACTGGTACTGTACAATGATGACATCACCACACAGGCCACAAGATGTGTTTAGTAGAATTGATTTATATCTAACTGTGCATTGTGAACTGAACTTCTACACTTGTTTATGGTGAATGACAGAGGTTTATTTGTTTCCCTGCTTTTTTTTTTATTCTTCATCTTTCCCCATCTGTGGCAGTTTCGGCACTCCGAGTCATTTTTCCACTTGAATGAGCTGGCTCATGACATTGTTTTATAAAACATGTCAGATCACTCCTCCAGTGGCCTTTTCTCATCTCTGAGACGGGCCTTCCTCTGTTAGTGATTTCAACAAGAAATTCTGACCCCTGCCCATAACACTTACCATTAAAATAAGAGCAAAGGAAACCCTGTAATATCTGTGCGCCTCTAGTGTAGCTCTCCACAAAGAGAGTGAGAGAGAGAGGTGAGTTGTGTGACCTCACTATCTGATCCAGAGAGTATTCGCTCTCTTTCTCTCAATCAGTCAGGGGTTACATCACAGTAAGGGGTTCTTTAACAGAGGAACATCAGCTGGGGCTGGTCTCTGTGCCTCTCTTCAGTAGCAAGTGCCATATCACTTGACAGGATACGCAATTTACTCACTTTACATGCACGTCATTTGCACACCGATGAGTGCAAAAACATGACTTGGGACACCGGTCATCTCTTTAGCAAAAACGTCAGGCTAGCAGCTGATCTTTTTTTTTTTTTTCAGAGAGAAGCTCATTCGCTAGTCGAAAGTGGTCAGATATTTTAAGCTTGACATAATAGAAATAATATAGTTTTTTATTTAAATGAACAATTTTAAGCTTAATTATTTATTAAGATTATTGCTTAAGTAATCCAATGTTTTCAGCAGATGTGAACAATAATCACAAAAAAAAATGAATAATGACCATCCTAAGATATTATTAAAGTAGTAATGCATATAATATATCAGCAGTCATATTGGACAGGTAAGAAATGTAATTCCCAGCTGATAAACAATGGATATCAATATTACAATTTGTAAATTATACTTTTACAATGATTTAAACACTTTTTATTTTTATTTTAAAATAAAATATTAATAGAAACATTTGCATTTATCTGACTGTATAGTATATTGCATTTCATGCAATAATACATGTACCTCTGTAAATCCATTCAATGACTATAGCTTGTTAAATGACATGTATGATGGAAACGAGATCTAAGACACTCAAAAAAAGCAAAATCAAAATGCAATATATAATCCTTCAAGTCAGGTTAGTAGAGAGGGACAGTGACCTCCACACTACAGTGTCTCATTGGAACCCTGATGCCTTTCTTCTTTGCAAACACTTAAATAATATGCTTAAAATGCTAACACCTCAGGCTAAGGTAAAAAAAAAAAATCTAATTGTTTGGATGGTTATGTAAGTGTCTTGAATAACAATAGCTGTATTCCTGTAGGAGTTCTGCAGTCTCGTATTCTACTTTCTTTCCATAGTATTGTGTAACTTTGCATTTTGTAAGCCTAAGTTTAGAAACGGGTCCAAAATGCTGACTCTGGCTTCTGCAAGAAAAGCACCTTATCAGGGAGCGCTCTGACGTGAAGGTGCTATCTAGAATAGGAATCTTACAGCATGAAAACTGAAGAGGGAAAAAAATGTTTTATGAAGGCCATTTCTATTGTAAAATATACATTTGTGAGGCCTATATAAGCAAATATTCCAGGCTGTTGAGCAGCGTGCAGAGCTCGATAAGGTTAGCATGGCCTTAATATGTCAAGTTATGTCTTGTTTTACAGGATCCAAAATAATATTTGCAACTGTCCTGAGTATTTGGACATTAGCACTTGACCTCATTCTTCATTACAGTAGAAAGAGCAGCTATGAGGTTTCTGTCAAACCTGCAGTATTAAATACCAATGAGATCTCCACTCCTCCTCATTCCACTGATTTTCTTCGCTCTCCCTCTCTCGACAGAGCTCCGCAAACGGACCCTCGTGACCCCAAATTAATCCCAAAGTAATTGAACTTACTCAAATTCCCACAGGCATGCAGCCGCCGTGTGAAAGCACTTGATGTTTCTTTGTGGAGAGGCTTAATTGGGTTTTCATGACTCCGTCAGAAATTGAAACCTTTCTTGTCTTCGTTTTTACTTTCGCTCTCCCCACCCGGACACGGTTTCTTGTCTCCAATTTGCATTCAGAATGAAGAGCAAGGTTTAAAACAGAAGACAAAGAGGCAACAAACAAAGATAGGCATGAATCTCAAATATGAATAGACACATTGAGCACATTTCTCCATGATCAATAGCCTTGAACTTGTACAGCAAGAATGTTGTGATCTTGCAAAGTGAAATCTGTGTGGTGAACTTTTCCACCCTTGTGCGAAATTCCTGTTGGAATGGTTGGATTTTACCAGTTTTACAGAGCAATGGTAAAAGTGACTGCACCTTAACCATACCCAGTAAATACACATCAATTATAGGCTAGCAATCCCAAAACCCCAATCTTAAGTGTAACTCAAAATTTAACCCTAAAGCTTGATTCTATGCCTAATGATCACCAACTTCTGTTGTGTTTTGAATGCTGGTTTTCAGGTGTTCCAACCAGGCTTTTTAGCTTCACTAGAAATACCATATTCCCCAAAAAAATGTCATGCTGGTTGGCAAGTTTCACCAAGCAAGCAAAACCAGCACCAATCCAGCATCAACCAGGAAATGCATGCTGGCCTAGTTGGGCTGTTCCAGGATCAACAACAGATCACAGACAGGCAAACCTACTTAACCCTTTCGCATACACACTAGGACTGGACATCTCAGCAGGCTTAATGACAGACAGGGCTCCTCGTGCACTCCGTATGTGCTGTCTAGTCCAAGACGCCACCTTGTGCTCTTGAATGAACCTCTACAGAAGGCGAAACAAGACTCTCTGCCTGTCAATGACGGTCCTTCTCGGACTCTGAGACGGCCACCGGGTAGAATGTGCAGCAATATGGTACTGATCCCAAGTCAACCCTTCAATTCATTGCAAAGTTCAGTGGCTACAAGAGAAACAACAAAACCTGGTTTCAGATCAGTGATACGAGGCAACACCCAGTCCCAACAGGGAGTTCATTTCACACACCAGACGGCCTCTCAACAGGTGAAGCCTGCACTCTCCGTGGCTAATTTACAAGTGTGCAGCAGGGCTGAAAGTGATGCGCCTTCACAGAGGAGGAAAACTTTGTTCATTAACTCAGCGTATGCAAATATTCAAAGAGTTATGTAGAGTGCACAACGGCAAACTCTTGAGAAGGAATTTCCTCAGGCTTAATGCTCTCTCAACTGAGCACCCTACAAATTACATTGTCTTTCCTAATTTTGTAATTAGTATTCATATTTTCATGTTGCCTATGTTTAAGAAATCACTGCGTTACAGCGAGAGAAAAAAAGCCTGTTGTTCTTTGTACTGTGCCCTGTAGAGATAAACTGGGGACAGAAACTGTTAAAAAGGGTTTTGTAACTACACATGGATACAAAATTTCACAGGCATAAACTTTCTTGCCTACACGCATGGAAAATTGACATTTTTATTCATTTAAATTTGAATATCTGTTATACTAAACAACGAATACACGGTTTCTGTAGGAGTTGGCTGTGTTTGTGTGTTCAGGCTATCCAAAAAGACCAGAAGCCACGGAGATTGGATGACAGAGAGGCAGACAGTGGAGTGTGGCCTGGTTCCCCATGCTGATCTGAGAGTCGTGGTGAGGTGTGAATGGGGTGCTCCCCTGTCTGTGCTGCTCCGCTGCTGCAGGCGGCTCTCAGCGGCCCCATCTGTCCCCCCATTGCAGCACTGAATCAGGGACACAGCCAGACACGCTGCCATGGGCCTCCACGTGACCCACCAGACATACACAAACTATGTCTCTGGTGAACACGGAAATGTTTACACAGGATTTCAACACTGCTCACAAGCAATGCTCAACATAGCAGTGTTGTTAAACGGATAATTCACTCAAGAATGATTTACATACTGTCATATCATCCCAAATCATGAAAGAGATACTTTAAAGATTGTGCAGGGTGCACTTTTTTCGACAATGAAAGCAAACTGGGCTTTAAAAGCTTCACAAAAGACCATAAAAGCAATTCAATAGCCTTCTATTGGCCCGTTTTCACTGAGCGGTACACTCAGTATAGTATGATACACATATAGTATATGTCCATTTCCAATGTCAGAAGTACCACAATAGTAAAACAGTTCATCGATGAGAATAAAATTGATCGCTTCTTTCTGGCATACACCATGCCTACCAAGTAAGAGTACTATTGGCAGTGGAAACGCAAGCCTGATCGAGGTGACCCAGAGCAATTACAGTACATGTAAAATCTCAACCTTGCCATGAAAGTAATACCAAAATAATCACCAAAATAGCAAAACCATTTCTAGGTTTTTCTGTGTAGGCAAGTATTTTACAGTACTGTAAAAATACTCAAAAATGTCTCTGGCAAATCAAATATAATTGTTCAAAAACATTGCCAAAGTCACACAAGTGCCAATTTCACATCTGCCACATCCATGACAGAGAGACGTCACATCCGTAACGAAGCTTTTCCCTCATAAATGCAAAAATGTCAAGTAAAATAAAATCAATCAATTTTGTTCTATAGTAGGCCAGCTCTTATCCATCTGATTAGCACTGTTTCTTTTGGTTTGTGCAGTTTAATTCACAGAATTTTTACAAAGTATGTAAACTAGCTAACTTTTTTGGTCACATCCATAACGCGTGTTTATATTCCTCATTTAAAATCAAAAAATTTTTTACAGATCAATATTTTTCTGATCTCATAACTCTGTGGTTAGTCGTTTTGGAAAATATAAACAGAAGTTTCAATAATGTTAACATATACTCTAATATAATATGTTTTTTATGCAAATGTCACATCCATAACGCTGGAATTGCTCCCCATACATATTCTGAATTCCACAGATCAACACAATATTAAAATCAAGGTTTTTAAAAAAACTTTTCATCACTCAGTTTAACAAAAATGGATTGATCCCCCAAAGTTCACATTTGAAAAAATACAGACGTTCCACTTTTTTAAACTTTAAACTATTGCATCCAACCAACCGCCATATTTGCATGTGGTCAGGGTGTCATGCAATTCTATATAAGCACAATGTAAATTGTGACATTTTCGATACGTTGTGCTTCACCACTTGATGTCACATTACAAGAAACATACTTTCCAGTCTACTGTTCAAGAATACGCTTTGTTAGTCACTCTATGAAGTTTTATAAACTAATTTCGAGAGAGGCATGTGATTTGATTGATCGGCTGGCTTGTCATCCGTAATCAGTAATAATCCAATCAGGTTGATCTAAGCTTACAATAAATAGACAGATTTCACCCAACTACCTTATCTTCGTTTTTGGAAGTATCCCCCCTTCTACCCCATCTCCTCCTTTTCCTCCCTTATCCAGGGGGAGCTCTGGAGGCCTACCTGATCTCGGACACCCTTTATATGCTTATTGACCAGGTGGGAGCCTTGGGCTCAATTATCTCCGAGCTCAGGGTTCTCTCCCTGGACAGCATGCCAAATCTGCAATTTACGCCAAGCATATCTAAGTGTGAACTTTGTAATGTGCTTTTACATGCTTTTCACTAGAGAGAATGAAAAATAGTGTGGAAAATTATTTGTGCATCTTTTTTTTTTTTTTTTGGCAAAAGAACAAAAGTCATTTTATTCCTTTAAAATCTTAATGGCGAATAATGCAAAAAGACAAAGCAAGCATTGAACTTTCAGAAAAGCCCCCCAAACTGCTGTTAACATTACTCAATCAACAAAGGGCATAAAACTTAAACTATCTACGTGAACTTATAGGTATTCTCTGTAGTTCTGGAAAGTCTAATCAAAGTACACTAATGAAGACTGCAGCTCTGCTGAAAACATACAATTATCCTCTACCCGACCAGCAGATCGGTATACATGATTAAAATGGTTCAAAATTAGTCAAATCAGAAATGTGGGTCAGCACTGTAATTTTGGAACATGTTATAAGGAAATAACTCAAATCAAAATAAAGAGGAGCAAAAAAAGAAAGGCATATAAAAATGAACTCATTCAGACTAGGAGCCAAAAAATGTGTGTATGAAAGCTGTGTGTCCTCATCAGCAGGACTAAAATTCACTGATTTTTATGCTAAAGTAGGTTTTGCTTTTCCCACTTTGGGCGCTTACATTTTCTCTTTCTGCGAACGCTGAATGAAAGCCAACTGCTTTCTTGAAACTTCAAACATGGCAGCTTCCCCAAAAGACCAAAACGATGCATTAGAATAAGAAGTGTGTGGTTCTCTCTCACTCTTTCCATCTCTGTCTCTCTTTCTCTCTCTCTCTCTGCTTTACGATGAAGTAGAGAACACTGAATATTCATGACTGCAACTCAAAACACAGGTGACATGCTTGACTTCTGTTATTCGGCTAACCTAAACAAAAGAGAGCCTGCTGCGTTTTCTTTTGGAAGAGGTGGGTTTGTACGTGTGTGAACACTCCCGAGAGACAGCTTTGCTTTTTGTAGGGAGCGTTAAACCAACATGCTAATGATCCGAGAGGTGGGGAAAAACAAGAAAGATGGTCATTCCATCACTTTTCCCAACAAGAGTGTATAATTTTTCTTTCCAACTACAGTTTTTCCTGGATTTTCATATCGACACAAGCAAAGGCATGAACTATTAGTATATCATATGAATAAAGCAATAAAAAATTGTTCAACCAAAAATGTTAATTTACTGTATTTTTGTCACATGGTGATGTATGGCACAAGTGATGCCAAGGCTGTGGGTTTGATTCCGAGGGAAATAAAAAAATTTATCAAATGGATCTTTTAAGTCAATTTGTAAAAAAAAATAAAAAAAATAAAATCTGCAAAATGCATAAAATGTAAGATTTATAGTGTTATTCCTTCAGCCAAAAATAAAAAGGTTTGATTATAATTTATCTTCATGGAACATTGAACATTTTTGATTGTGAAAAATCTAAATTTAGGTAGATTCAAAACTATCCACAATACGCTAGCGGACAAATAAGGGTCTCTAGCACAATAAAAAGTAATTTTCTAAGAATAAGACTGCCATTTAAACTGGCTTGGGAGGGTGAACTTGTAACTGAGATATCAGAGGAACTATGGGATAAGTGCAGTACGGTCCTGTTCGGTAAACAGTTGGCACGAGTTAATACTGTTCAAAGTTACTCATCGCCTGCACTACACCAAAACCAAATTACACAAATCTTTCTCCTCTATTTAAATTACAAAGGACACCACAGCTCATGCGCTTAGGTTTCGCCCCTCTTTTTTATTTTTGATTTATACTCCAAGGCCTATAGTATTTCCCGGACACAGAGCTTGCTATTTTTGATGTTTCAGAACACTCCCTCACCCTTCCAAAGCATCTCCAACAAGCCCTCACTGTAGGCATGACTGTGGCCAAGCGGCTAATACTAAAAAACTGGATATCTCCTTTACCTCCTTCCTTTCGAATCTGGTTAATGGAAATAACCTCTGTTATCCACTCGTGCTCAATCCAAATCCAGACCCCTCACGAAATCTGACTGGCACTCTACCTTATAGGACTTTTTGATGACTACATTCTCTGTAACACTACATTTTGTATCTCCAACAGCTGAACCCACATGTATGGCAATTCATATTATATTTAGTTGCAAAGTGTGTATATTCTGAGACAACATTGTTTGTTTTTTAACAAAATAAAAGTATTTAAAATAAAAGTATATAAAAAAAATAAGACTGCTTAGTTATTAACTTCTCACATGGTGTACACCAAAGGTAAGGGGAAAAAATATTGTAAACAATAATATTAAAAGAAAAGATGGTGCTCCTTTCTAGTGACCAGATAGTGCCTGAAAACATTTATAGGCAGGATTTTGTTGCTGAGAGAAACACAGAAAAGTGATTTCAAGACAAAAAAGCGATGAGGTCTTGTCTCTCGGGTTGCAGCGAATGGAAAACTGCACCTTACGGTATTTATTTGCAGGTGAAGAGGAGCCCAGCGTTTACCAAAGGGCCAGTGGGTCAAGAAGCAGGTCATGGGGGTGTGCAATCCTGGGAATGCTGCTGGAGACCTGGGTCAGGCACTAAGAAGATGAGGGGTGATTAATGCAGAGAGACCAGACCTGAGTGTGACCCCAAGAGTGGATCCCCGACCTTAAGACTGCAGCTTTGTTCCACATATAGAAGAGTATAAGGATTTGCAGACATTCTCAAACCTGACGCAAAACTGTGCCTTTCATTGAAACACGTCTTTTTATATTTGCTTTCATAGCACTGGAGATAAAGTAACTAAACTTTAATAAGCTGAAGGCTGAACATCAATTTAATTGACAAACATATGAAGTTTATTTCTAAGCTAATTTCAAGAGGATCATGTGGTTATGATTGACACGACTGGTTAACAAATGATTTACCTGCAGAAGATTCAGACGATTCCTAACTTTGTATAATTAACCAAAGAGCCTTACCTTAGTTATCTTTGTCTTGAAGAACCCCCCTTTCCACCTGCTTCTCCCCCCCTTTCTTCTCTATAGGGTGGCACGACCGCCCAGTGGTTAGCACTGTCGCCTCACAGCAAGAATGTCTCTGGTTCGGGTCTTTACCCGGCCAGTCGACATTTCTGTGAGGAGTTCATGTTCTCCCCATGCTAGCATGGGTTTCCCCCGGGTTCTCCGGTTTCCTCCCACAGTCCAAAGACATGCAACCCGCATCGGCACAATAAAACTAGCTTTAATCAGCAACATATCCTCACGGCAATACTTAATTCCCCTTGCTTTTTGCCTTATCAGAGGGGGTTATCAAGCTCAAACTCCCCTCTCGCCCTGCAAACGGGGGGAGCCCAGGGCTTAAGGATCTTATGACTCAGGGCTCTCTCCTGGGACAGCATGCCAAACACGCTTATTATCAATCATCAGCTAAGTGTGAACTCTTAAAGTTTCGATACGTACTAAAATTGTATTATTGTAAATTGAACCCTATATACATTCAAATGTGCTTTAACAACACAGACTACATTTTTTCTAAAGCTGATTGTTTCACAGATTTCAAGTTTAATAAATCCTAAATCCTATACTGGATGGATCTTAGTGTTACTCCTTTATTAATTTTATATATTTTTTTAATATACAGATAATTATAGTATAGCTTGATTCTTTCTAAAAAAAACACAAAAAAACAAGTTGCCTCCTGGCAATTTCACAACACTGTTTTGATAGCTTGAACATCCAGACAAAGCAAACAATGGGTATGGGCCAAAACAGATTTGTCTGAGCAATGTCACACAGGAAGACTGTTTAGGGAAACCTGCCTGAAAACTTCTCATTATTGTCACTAGTTCAGCAGAAATTCTACACATCTCTCTTTACATTGACACAAGTTTTGCTTACAAGTTTAAAAAAATTCTCCCCTGTTGTATGCCAAGACTGCTGAAAGTACAAGCTTGCTTGCTCTGATGAGACTTCTGATGACACTTCCACCTTTCGGCTCAGTGAGGGGGAAAGATAGGTATGACTACACCTCAGAGAGAGAGAGAGAGAAAGAGAGAATGAAAGAGAGAGAGAGAGAGAGAGTGGAGGAGGAGGCCAGGGGAAGCTTGCTGACCCAGAGGAGAGATTTACGGCAGTAATCCTGTAGATACAGACGTCCCTCTGGCTCTCGGACCTTAGCCTAGTGAATAACATCGGCTCTGTGGACATCTTCATTACTGAGTGCAGTGCAGGTTAAAATCCTGTTATACAGTGCTGAGAAACAACATCACTAAGGAAAGGATGACTACAAAGAGATGGTGGATGCTGCATGTCTGCAAAATACAGCAAGAAAGCAAAAAGTCTATAATTTACTCATAAAAAGAAATACTTCCCTTTAAAACTGCCCTGGAGTTACACCGTTGAGTTTTAGCATTTTTGAATTTATGCTAAGCTAAGCTAAAAGTGCTCCCACCAGAATGGCAGATCAGCTGAATGGGTTCTAAAAAATGGTAAAACTCAACTGTTTAACTCTAGTTGACTAGTAAAATGAGCCTATTTCAAAAAAGGTGCAGTGTTTCTTTAAGGCATTGTTCTTCTTCAGAACTCAAATTAAAGGGATAGTTTACTCACCATTAAAGTTGCTCACCCACAAGTGGTTCCAAACCTTTATAAGTATCCTTTTTCTGCTGAACACAAAAGAAAATATTTTGAACAAATATTAGAAACATGAAAGCCTTGAGTTCCATAAGAAAAACAAATACCATGGAAGTCAACGGCTACAGGTTTCCAACATTTTTCAAAACCATTTATTTTGTGTTCAACAGAAGAAACCAACAGATTCGCGACAAGGGTGAGTAAAGTGAACTATCCCTTTAAGATATCTGCAATCAAATCTAAGAGATTTGTGTCTCTTCATTAAAAGTATATTCACTTAAATCATTGGATTGAAAACTCTTCACAAGCCACTTGAAAACATTTAAAGTCTCAAAAATAAATTCAAATGAACTGAGCAGTTGAGGCCGAGTGTTCTGGTGAGACTGGTGTTCTGGTGAGAATGTGTGTTTAAAGTACAGATAGCATAGTAATGAAGCAACCAGTGAAATATGTTTTGTTTTTGTAAATGAACTGCACATTTGCAGTTTACACAGCTAAATTCACACCTAAAATACAACATTCAGTTAAGCAAGCGCAGCCTTCTAAATATATAACGGGTTTTGTCCAGCAGTTAGCAGCGTGATACAAATGGTGAAATGCTGATTCATGAAAAGACTTCTCAGGAGTAACTTGAAACAATTTTGGTAACACTTTAGTTTAAGTGGCAAATCTCACTTTTAACTAATGGCTTATTACTAAGATATTGGATGTTTATTTGTACTTATGAAGTATTCTGCTTATTCTTATTCTATTCATCTCTAATCCCTAAACCCAATTTCTACTGCCTAATAACTATTTATAAGCACCTAATCATGAGTTTTCTGAGCAAAAAGCTAAAGTTAATGGTTTGGTAATAGCAAAAATTTTCCCATAAAAATTGAGTAATAATTTATATAAATTCTATAATTTTATAAATTACATATCTATTATGGTCACATTTAACAATAAGGTTCCATTAGCTAAAGCTAGTTAACATATTTTCCAACATGAACGAATTACAAACAACACTTGTACAGCATTTGTTAATCATAGTTCAATATTAACTAACACATCATTAAAATTCAAAGTTGTGCTTGTTAACATTAGTTACATTTATTTTACAGTATAAATGGATGGCACGTCTCAATTATTTAAGGAAAAGTTTGGTTAATACATTTATTGCTATTGCATCCAAAAATCCAAATACAAACCCTTCAGTTGAGTGTTGTTAAAACATAGAGTGACAAAAAAAACAAAAAAACATGCATCTCTATTAATCTGTGTGAGATGTACGCCTCGTCTCTGTGGAGATGTCAGACATCGTCGATACAGCTGAAAAATGAAATGAGCGATCTTACACTGACTTGGTCTCGTGGGTGCTGTTTACACGTTCCACTGCACTCCAATATTCATATCTTTCTTTTTACAGTTTTAACAAGAAGGCATTAGCTAACACTTATCAAAATAGATCAGTAAATAGGGTTACATTAATGAAATGCTGTTATTTGATGTCACTGCTGTTGTAATGTGCTTGTTTAGAGGGAACACTTTTTTGTTTACTGTATATCTGTTCTAGCAGTACGCTGAAGCACTAATTAATTTCCTGTGACAGATATAGAAGCAAAGTATACTAAATACTAGCAAAGTAAATATGAAGACTGATTAAATAGAACATAAATGACAGGTGTGCATAAACATAACAGACAAGGGATTCTTCAGCATGTGCAGGCAGGGGTGGAAAAACTGTGAAAAAAATGTTTACACAAGGACAGTCCCAATGGAATTTAAGCTTTTTTTTATGTTACATAATGTAAGTGCATGTAAATCTCTGCATGGCCCCAATGTTAACAATCCTAACAAGACTATCTGTGTCCAAGTTGAAAATAACAGACTTTTTTTTGGCTTATAGGTTAAAAAACCCTGAAAATGTAAAACGTTCATCAGAAATATTATTGTTAGTAAACAATAGAGAAAATAGAACTGAAAATATAGTGCAATTAAGACAAAGAAAACTTTTAATACACCTGAATGTAGTGTATCATATATATGGGGGGCTATTCAGTTAAAAACAGCCTAATGAAAAAAAGCAAATGATTTATGTATAGACACTCAATTTTTCAATCAATTTCTTCAAACACAGATTCATTTACGAACCAAACACCACAGTGTTGCCATAAGAAGCATTAATGTTCTTCTCTATCTTTATTAAAAAAAAAATTCTTAGATCAGTAATAAAACATAAAATAGCATATTACTGTAGATTAGGCATCCCCAAACTTGTTCCTGAAGGTCCGGTGTCCTGCAGATTTTAGCTCCAACCCTTATCAAACACACCTGAACAAGCTAATCAACCTCTCACTAGGTATAACTGAAAGATCCAGGCAGGTGTTTTGAGGCAAGTTGGAGCTAAACCCTGCTGGACACCAGACCTCCAGGACCGAGATTCGTGATCCCTGCTGTAGATTATTCCACATTTCCTTACTGTTTTTATACCACATTTCCATTGGTATATACTATCCCTCCAGCCATAGTCATTGAAGCAGCTTTCACACCAGATGTGGGAAGCAATGTGCTATGAAACCCATTCATTTCAATGGCTTGTGCTGCACAAGTGCCGTTTGTTGGTGCTCAAACCATAGTGCAGCAAAATTGCATTGAAAACAATACATCTGACAGATCTGAAAATATTGACCTTTCGAGCACAAACATGATTTCATTTCAAGATGTTGATGAAACAGGCAGATGGTTACTCTGAACAGATGAAGTCATACTGTTTTTAACCACTTTGAACTGTAGTATTTGGTATGTTCTCCTTTTGCAGCAGCTACAGCAGGACATCTACTAGCATAGTGTCAATATTTCGTGAGAACTTCAACATTAATGTTCTCCCATGGCTGACAATGGTTACACAAGTCATTTGGTTTCTTCTGTGAACATTGACATTGACAGAAAAAAAAGGCCTAGCTAGTTTTTAGTATGGAAAGGGACTTAATATCCTTATGATGACTCTGTTCTAAGCTTTATTGAGCATAATGATAACTGTAATGATGAGTATTGTAGAGACCAATTCAACAAAACAACTGAAAATTTCTAAATATTATTCAAGCATACTTATACTTTCTTTTCGATTTCTTTTTCGATAAAAACTAGTTACTTTTTTGGCTTGTTCAGTATCATTTAAGTTTACATTTAAAATTTCAAAATATTTTACATAATAAAAAATACATTACTATTACATTATTTAAAATATTACAAAGCCTGATTTTTTGTTTGTTTGTTTTTGGCCAGTGTGTCCAGAATTTTCACTTTCAGTACATTCCTATTAAATTGTAATTAATTATTAATTAAAATGTAAATAATAATACTACTACTACTACTACTACTACTACTACTAATACTACTACTACTACTACTACTACTACTACTACTACTACTACTACTACTAATAATAATAATAATAATAATAATAATAATAATAATTAATTCATTATTATTATTATTAAAGCAATTTACGAATGATAAAGCTATACTAATTTGTAAATGGAACAAACAACAAAATTAAACTCATCATAAGACTATAATAAAAGTGAATAAATATTGATATACCATAATAACATTCTGATGAAACATAATGATGCCAGGCGCCACGGTGGCCGAGTGGTTAGCACGTTCGCCTCACAGCAAGAAGGTCGCTGGTTCGATCCCCGGCTGGGCCAGTTGGCATTTCTGTGTGGAGTTTGCATGTTCTCCCCGTGGTTGCGTGGGTTTCCTCCGGGTGCTCCGGTTTCCCCTACAGTCCAAAGACATGCGGTACAGGTGAATTGGGTAATCTAAATTCTCCGTAGTGTATGTGTGTGAATGAGAATGTATGGATGTGTCCCAGAGATGGGTTGTGGCTGGAAGGGCATCTGCTGCGTAAAACAAATGCTGTATAAGTTGGCGGTTCATTCCGCTGTGGCGACCCCGGATTAATAAAGGGACTAAGCCGAAAAGAAAATGAATGAATGAATGAATAATGATGCCAAAGTAACACCAATAAATTTGTCATAGTCTAATATTGTTGTTTGTCACCCGCCACCAATGTTTTACCTCCAGACAGTTTGCAAAGTGAGCTTATTTTCTTAATTGCTCAGAATTAGTTTACCAATCAAGAGATTAAATGGACAGAATCAGCAGAATGACGTACTATGTTAGAGTTCCTCCGTCCCGCTTCACCATTATATCTCTCAGATCATTTCAGGTGTAGACAGTCACCGGCCCTATTGTGTAGGGAAATGGCAAAGGGAAAGCAGCCAGAGAAAGCTGGACGTAAGCACTTCTGCTGTCCCTGCACTACTGCTGATGTGAGAGAGATATCAGCGGCCCAGAGACAGAGAGAAAGAGCTGGAGCGTCTCTTTTCAGGACAGTGGTGGCAGAAAATGACAGCGTTCCTCTGGGGCTCTAGGGTAATCTTTGCCTTATGTATCATCATGTTCCATCGCAAGAGACATCTGCCAAATGACTCACCGTTTGCAAAACTTACAACGTGTGCAAAAATACCCAAATCGTCTGCATTAGAGCAGTGCGGTATAAAAAGTAACGTTCCCCCAAGAGATTCGGAAAGCTAAATCCTGTCAATGGCAGACTATCACACAGAAAGCGAAGCAGAGCCATGAGAATCCCTTCAGCCTTTCACATGGAATCAACACAGTCATCATAACTACAAGATAAGCATCTTCACCAGTGCACATTACTGACACCCTCATGCTGGCGGCTCCATCATGGGAATGGACAGACAATTCACACACATTCGTAACAATACAATAGTAAGAAGGTGCTTGTAGTAGTTGAGCCTAGTGATTACATGACATTTAAGGGGAAAGTTCAACCAAAAATGTTCTTTGTTGTCATCTTATCATTTCATTTCATTTCATTTCATTTCATTTCATTTTATTTTATTTTATTTTATTTTATTTTATTTTATTTTATTTTATTTTATTTTATTTTATTTTATTTTATTTTATTTTATTTTATTTAGTTTAGTTTAGTTTAGTTTAGTTTAGTTTAGTTTTACTGTTATTCACTCTAATCTCTTTCCAGACACTGCAACAAAGTGAAACAAAGACTATAACATATTATTTGTCTTTGTAATTATACAGTTTGTGTCATTTAGTGTGTATTTCTATGCAATTAATTCTTGTTTAATCCGTTATCAAGTGCCAAGTAGTTATTTTTTCTGTGTTTCTTTGTTTTTGACCATACAAAACATAATTCAATTTATGTAATAGTTTTTTTCAGAGACCAGAAAAAAATCAAACAGACAAATGTGTCCTACAGAAATCACACCAGACTATTATTTAATATTTTTTTTGAGAAAAACGTATATGCTCAGTGACTTGAACTATGCATTTCATTACAGATATTAAAACATTATAATTACAATCTTGGGACTTGATACATATATCTAGGTGGCATTTGCAGAGTTCATGTGGAGCAGGGTCCACTATGAACGAACCACTTTGAAACACTAAAACACAGACACAGTCCTGCGTATCAAATTACAAATGTATAAGACAACATAGTCATTGCAATATGATACTTGTGCTAAACTACAGAACTATTGAGAAAAGTATCACCACATACTTGCCTTTACTCTCACACATTTTTACTCTGCATGGCTAATGTTCATTTAAGACCCTGTTTACAGCATATTTATCTATAAAAGCATTGGGTGATATATAGTTTATATAGTATAAATCAGGGGTGCTCAACCCTGCTCCTGGAGATCTATCTTCCTACAGAGTTCAGCTCAAACCCTGACCAAACACACATGAACCAATTAATGAAGAGCACAATACCTGAACAGCACTGTATAATTACAGGCAGGTATGTTTGATATGGGCTGCAACTGAAATCTGCAGGAAGGTAGATCTCCAGGAACAGGGTTGAGCAGCCCTGGTATATAGTGTATAGTATTATAGAATATAGAAATAGATTTAGGGTCGTACCTAGTTATTATCCAGTTATTATAAATAATGTGTTAGATCAGTGGTTCTCAAACTGTGGTACGTGTACCACTAGTGGTACACAAGCTTCCTTCTAAGGGTACGCATGGAATCTCTGAATAATTAAAGTAAAAAAAATGAACACACTTTTAACCCTTTGATAACAACGATAACACCGATGTGATCAGTAAATTGATTTAATTAGGCTAAACCTTTTATTTAGGTGGCTTCCAATAATAAATATTCTTAATTTAAAGAATAATCTGCATTGTTTTTGAGCTGTGCAGTGCTGTAGCTGCTTCATTTGGCCTACTACGCTACTGTACTTCAATACCGGATATTATGGTGGTACTTGGAGAGACAATTTTTTTCTGATGTGGTACTTGGTGGAAATAGCTTGAGAACCACTGTGTTAGAGGTCTGTAAAACAAAGTGCTATTATTATACTGTTTAAGTTACTTCATGTCATGATCTAGTAGGTCAAACATGTTTCAAGCAACATGAAGTTAAGGTAATTGTTTTTATTGAATATCTGAATATTAAAGTGTTTGTTTTTGTTGCTCAGTTTCAAATGGATAATTAATTCAGTATTTTTACAACTTTGATAAAGCAGCACAATCACTGAATGCCAGGAATATCCTGAAGAGGTAGAAACACACACACTCCCCTCATTCTGTCTGAGCTCTGTCCTTAACCTCAGAGAGTGTGTGTGTTTGGGGGTGTGGGTGAGAGAGAGTGAGCGAGAGAGAGAGAGAGAGAGAGAGAGAGAGAAAATAAAGAAATGAAAAGTCAAAGAGCAAGGGAAAAATGGAGAGTCATACATCTCAGTGAAACAACATGATTCATGAAAATGTCATGCTGACAGGGCTCAAACTGAGAGCCAACAGTTTGCACTCCTAAAATACCTCTTCTGACTAATGCCACTGCAGGATGCACACACACACACACACACACACACACACACACACACACATAAATGCATATACTGTATATAACGCAGGTGTACTTCCAACACACACATTTGCTGTGAGGATTAGAAAAGTGTGACCTTCAAACCTTTAAATAGTACAGACTCGTTCTGAGCACTGGACACCTCACGCTGGAAAAAGAAGACTGTCACAATGGTTACCATTAACAATAGTGGGATGCACTGCTGTTGTGGTTTCAAGCTGACTGGATAATGTAAAAAAAAAAAAAAAGCTGGAAGATTGTAGGATGAAATATTATTATGATGTATTTAAAGACTTTAATGTATTATTTTTTACTTTTCTGTTTATTAAAGAATGAGCAAAAATAGCTCAGTACTTTACACGCTATTTTTAAAAATAAAGTTAATAAATAACATCTTAGAAATGTATCATAGTTATTTTTTATTATAATCATATTATTTCACCATAATTTATCCATGTGCTGATATTCAATAACGCTATATATTGTGTGTATATTGTTATAATGAACACACATGATATTGATACTAATATTATGGGTTATATATAATTACAGTGAACGATTATTTTTTGAAACCTTTAGAGTGTCTTTAAAGAAAATTCAGACTGTTGTATTTGAAGTGGTTGTTCATCAAAGCAGCAAATGTTCATTTTTGAACAGAAACTTTTTCAGATGTTCAAGTGGGCTATACGACATGCAGGAGATACTGACATAAAATGGTCGGAACATTTATAGACCTATTTTCTTCAGCACTACAATAAGGCTTGATTTGTTACTTAACTAAACTCATGATGAAAACTTTAAAAGCATTTATTGATCTAATTGATATTAATTGCTCAGTTCTTATTATGCATAATAGGTTGTAATTGTTTATTAAATTAAGTTAATAACTAGTAACATTCAGTTGCATTTTTTTAACTAACATTAACATATTAACTGTAATAAACGTGATTATTTTTCACTCTTGATTTTAATGCATTAACTAGCATTTACTAAGGGCACCTTACAGTCTATTTTAGTTTCAAATGCTTTAGCAATTGAATTTTTTTAAATATTTGTTTAATTAAAATTTCCATTTACAACAAAGCACTTGTTTTTCTTTTGATTTAGTTTTTTTTCCTTGTTCTTTTGCTATTACACCTGTTAAAGTCGGACACTTGGTCTGCTTAGGTCAGTATCGTAATGAAAGTTTCAGTCATTAATTGCAACAAGAAATTAAGATACCTTTGTAAGCCTATATTTAACTGATTGTTTATTTGATTTTATTCATATTTATACATAAAATATATTACTTATTTATGATTTATGAAGTGTTATATGTGGAAATTAAGCACTATATGATCTTTGTCCCAAACTATTTTGTCTTTGCTAAACAATAAGATGCATGTCTGAATAATATAACTATATTAAACACATTAATACACAGATGTTATTGCAAGTCAATTATTCTGACTGCACAAGTAATTAAGCAGCACTATTCTACAATAAAATACAATAAACTGAAAAAAATTAAATGAAATTAAATAAATATTTTGGAAACACCAAAAAAACATAAACAAAGCGCTACTCTTAATTGTCACATCTACTAAAATTGTGTATGGAAGCATTTTAAAATATTACATGTAGAAGAAATATACATATTATAAGTAAATGCCTTTACTGCAATCCTCCTCTGCTGTTTCATAAGGAAACAATGAGGCTTTTATCTTGCACTCTACATTCATAAAATGTAAAATGATTGCTGTATCAAAAAATGCTTCTAATTTTTCTTCAAATCAGAGACCAGGTTCTGTAAAACTGCATCAGTGTATCAAACAAACAAGGCTCATATGCTCTGCACCACACCACCTGTTTCTCCAGAGCACCTTTGCACTGAAAGAGTCAGTTGCCGAATCCAGTGTCTTAAGTCTAGTTTGCAGAGAGCTTTGCTGTATTTGCACCACAGAGCTGAAATATCACGGCCAGAGCTCGTTGTGCATTTGTGAGGCGAGTGATTCAGTTTGCTATAAATATGACTGCCCTTTCCACTCGGCCAGCACGACGGATTAGCGGCTTTCCATCTCCAACGCAACGTGCGTACACAAAAAAGTTTGGTCCCCAGCTTTCCTCACTACTTTCTTTTTTCCATCATATACCCTTGCTGTGAACTGAAGAGTGTTATGGTGCGCTGTATATGTGAAAGATGAATAGTGAGAGAGAGAGATAGTGAGAGAGATGCAGTTTAGGGACAGCCTGAAGCACACAGAGCTCCAGTATCACTCTGATTCACTCGTTTCCCTCACCCTCTTTCTGCCTGATGGAAAAAGGGAGCGAGCGAGCGAGCGCTGCCGGAGTTGGGGCGCACCAAGAGGCTTTTTAATCTGTTACCGAATGAAAGTGTGCCAGATCACAGAGCGGCTGATGTCACCCGGGAAGCTGTGGTGCTCACGCTGCACTCTGCTGTCTTATCTGTGGCACCGGGGCCACAGAAGCCTGTTTGGAGACTCATGCACATGTGCTCTACTTCTGTGGCGATGGCTAAAATCATTGCCTTTTCCTTGATGCACATTTCATTTTGACGTATTTGCTAATTAGATATAATGTGAATTACTTCATGGAGATGAAAGTGGGAAACACTCACATGTTGTCAAATCTATATAACAGTTCTCATTATCAGTAAGCTAAACACAAAATAAATATATGGTAATAATAGATTTTACCATAATTACCATTCAGATGTAATATCAAGTATATATATTATTTTTGGTTAAAAAGGAACAGAAAAGAAATATAATGCAACTTTCAAAAAAAAATGTTGTTAACATTATATTCCTGTCAAGGCAAAGTTGAATTTTCAGCAGTTTTCAGGTTCACATGATCCCTCAGAAATCATATTACCATGGAATGTGATATATTTCTTTTTTCTGAATTATCTGATTAATGGAAACTGCAAAAGGACAGCATTTATTTGAAATTAAATTATTTCAAATGTCTTCGCTGTTGATTTTAGTCAATCTACAGTAATGTTACATTGCTAAATAAATTTATTATATTCTTTATTTAAAAACCTCTCCAAACATTTGAACGGTAGTGTATATACATAGCTTAAACTTAATTATTATAGACATAATTATATTAATACTGTATAAACTGTATTTTCAATGCCTGTACCCCATCCCTACCCCTAAACTCAACCCTCTCAATTTTACATTTCCAAAATATTTCTTTCTGATTGATGTATTCCTTATGGGAACCATCATAAGTCATAAAATTACTGATATAAGGGGATATTTGGTTTTCATAATGTTGAAAATACCAAACACACACATGCACAAACACACACACAAACAAACAAACACACAATTAAGTACAGTAACTAGCAAATACCAGTGTTTTAAACACATGGCAATAGTCAGGCCAATTTACTGTACATAGTGAAGCTTTAAAAATGATATGCAAAAAACAATTCGTATTTTGGAAAAATGTTTAAAGTTGCATGCAAAACACGCACACAAAAAAGCTGTTTCTTTTTATTTTTATTGTGTTTCTGATTTATTTTAAATGTTATTTTACTGATGGAGAAAATAGAAAGTCATTTCCACCACCATCAAACACAATTAAAAACTGAATTGACATAACAACAAAGGAAAATTTGCCAAGCTCCTTCTGTCATTCTGTACACAGGCAAATGTCCTGTCAGTCCACTTCATCAATCTACACACAACTCGTGGTGAAGTCACCGCCATCCCTTGGCTCCAAATTCACCCCTGTGCCTATAGCCTTATTCATATTTCAGCATGAATCATGCTGGGATGTTGTGCTAGCATGAAAGGGTCATCTGACCCAGGGCTGTTATGAGCAAAAGAATTCAGGTCAGCTAGATGCTAACTGTTCTGGCAGGAGCCATCTACAAAAAAAAAAAAAAAAAAAGACAAGAGAGAAAAAAAAAAAGCAAGACTTTTGTTAATCATTTATTTACCTTTCTTCCAGTAGCACTATCGGCTACAACCGTCCATACTGTATACAAAGACTGAATTACCTTCTCTAGTTTGGGTCAAGCTAATCTAAGTCTTTGGCACAAGTAAACTGAAACGTCGACTTTCCATTGCAAAGCCCGAAGAGCATCGCAGGAACGTCGCAGCTTCCAAACGCGATAAGATGAGCGTATTAGCTATTATTGGATGTAAACATTAGTAACCTCAGAACAGACTGGAAAAAAGCATGACTCCCCCACCCCAGCGTACTGTTTTTAGCCATCTGTCCATGCACTGTAAGCGTATATTTATATGTAAATACACGTGATGCGGGTGCTCTTGTTTCAATGAAAATACTCAAGTTGTGATGTGATCCAAAGACTTGCGGCCAGGAACAAATCAACAGCGTGGAGCCGGGAACTGTCCTCGGCTGTACATAGCGAGAGGGCCAAAGGAAAATATGACACAGCAAAGCACAGCTGGGTCATTTAATGAATTAATAGAGGAATGTCTTTGCACTGCACCCGAGATTTAAAATAGGCCTTCGAGATGAAATCGGATGCCGAAGGATCAGGGTAAGAAGGTGCATTGGTCATATTTTTAGGAGGACAGATGATGAGAAAAGCCAGATTGAGGGACCTCTTAAGAACATTTCCTAAGCAGCTGATGGGCTCTTCAAGCCAGACTTCTTAAAACTACGGCGGGTCAGGAGCGCAGTGCTGTGGTCCACTTCACTGATGAGGAACAAGAGGGCTGCTCTAACCTCAATGCAATCTGCTTCTCTTTAGATGCTTGATGGTGCAGATTAAGATGTGGAAATGGTGAGCCAAAAAGAGAAGGGGTGTGTGATTATTAATGGCTACCATTCTTCACATTTTTCCTACATGCACCTGCCTAGTAGCTTCTAATCTGTGTGTAAAATTCCCAAGCAGCTACGACATTTCATTAGGGAAAAAACACTTTGCAACTGTTCTATGGAGAATGAATGCAATCTAGACATACTAGACTGACATTCGCATACTGTCATTGTCATCTAACCTACGGCGTCAGTTGTAGTTTACTGCCATTCACAACTACTCCACTTGATAGTTATTTATTGCACTGCTTTTCACCAAATATACAGCATAATATACAGCTGAAGTCAGAATTATTAGCCACCCTTTGTTTTTGTTTTTTTCTTTTTAAAATATTTTCCAAATGATGTTTAACAGAACAAGGAAATTTCCACAGTATGTCTCATAATATTTTTTTCTTCTGGAGAAAGTCTTATTTGATTTATTTCAGCTAGAATAAAAGCAGTTTTCAATTTTTTTTAAATAATTTTTTCAAAGGTCAAAATTATTAGCCCCTTTTAGGCAATTTTTTTTTCGGTAGTTTACAAAACAAACCATCGTTATTGTTATGAAACAGACTGGTGGACAAGGATGGTTCCAATGAATAATAG
>CAIGQQ010033238.1:3266561-3291153 GCA_903798035.1 Danio albolineatus
CAGGAACAACTCTCCAATCAAATAACAGACATCTGACTATAGAGCTTTTCACACATGAACTAGTTAATCATGGATCATTCTAAACCCCCAGTGAACGTAATCTTCCTGCTTCACATTTAGCATCGCCCATTACTTACTCAAGGTTAAAATGAATCCTAGGTATTCAAACACTGATGTTTCAAACTGTTTACATGCGACCAAACAAACCATCAGTAATCAGATTAAAGGTTCAGTTGAACAAAAAAATGCTTTATGCGTACACCTTTATTGATCTGACTGACCTCAATCAGAATGAAAATTTGATCAGATTGTTATGGTTGGATGGTTGGTTTAAACCTTTCTTAATCTGATCAAGAGGACATATAAATATTTCAACGCAGGCTCATTCTGATTACATACCCCTAGATACAAAAGTGCTCCAAATTTGTCCCAGGAGTTACATTTTTTTGTAGTTTTTTTTTTTCCGGCAAATCTGCCAGAGGCCACTGTGTACGCATTTTGACATCTCAAATTTCTCGCCTGATTTTTACCACGTTTTCAGATATTACCACATTCTCACCGTTATTTACTTGTTTGTTTTATTTTTTGGCTTTTGTCAAGTCCGCTCTGTGTCTCAAATCCTCCAATGTATGCGATGAGCCACTGGACAAACTGGTAACAGCCGTCCACACGGAAGTAAGCTGTCAGCTGGTAAGTGGAAAAAAGGAATGGTGTCATACCACCCCGTAGCGTTCATTTTAAAGATGAAATGCAGCCATACATTCCTCTGGCTACATAATTCGCGATCTCCAAAAATGTATATAGGGCTACATTTTCAGAATGAGCCTATGTTGAAATATTTGATTGGATTTTATCATAAATATAGGAACCGGAAAACTGTGCATTTACACAATGACATTATGTACGGAACAAGCTGACTTCTTTTGTTTGGGGGAGTAGGGCATTTTTACAGCTTAATAACTAAATGCAATTTGGCATTAAACTTCATGTCTATCATTTATTTAGTATTCACATAAATGCTACATTAGGATTCATTTGATTTCCTAATGATTTCATTTAACTGAAACAAAATGGTCAAGTAAACTTTGCCGATGTCACTGTCCCATTTTCCCAAATGCAATCAATAGGACTACATTTTATTTCAGGACTATATAAATGAAGACTAAAACTTTTCTTTAGTCCAATCGAAATTTGAAATTTGAATTTTCATCACTTGATATTTTCACTTAACAACTAAAATAAATAATTATACACTCTTTTTTTGTTCTGTAACTGTTTAAAGCCTGAGAAACCGAGGCGCATAACTGGCTGTCAGCTAGTAAGCACATAGTAGTCCTAACACTGACTACGTTAACACGGACATCAGTAATCAAACTATTTGCCTTAATCTGAATAGACAAGATTAGGATGCTTACATGAGTTGCTTTTTGAATGTCTCTTTCGTGATACCATTTCACAAGTTATAGCACAAAATTAGATTAATGTCATTACATCGCCACTCTATCCACTTTTCCTTTGAAGGTTCATGTAGTTTTGGGTGTTTCATTTTTAATTTGTTGACTTTAACTGCAGTTTGGTACTTTCACTTTCATTCAAGAACATTTCATGCATGCCCCCTGTGACAAACGAGATATTGGATGCAAGTATAAACTGCTGGAAGAGTGTTGTTTAATGGAATTTGATGGCGCATGCCATATGAGGGGAAAAAAATGCATTTCACGAGGCAGGTGTCTGACGTCCTTCACTGACTCGATAGGTGCAGAGAATAGTGTCAAACAGACGTGTGTGTATGAAATATCCAGTCACAAAACACGGCTAAAAGTCCTACATGACGGTTATAGTTTGATTGCGGTGTTTACATGTCTGTACGGCACTTCAAAAATGCGAATAAAATCGACATACTCTACATGTCTTATTCAGATTTGTTTAGTTCGATTATGAACTTAATCGAATTAAATGAATCAAAAATCGCTGATTACATCTTAATCAGAGTATTGTATTAATTGTATTAAAATCTGATTATTGGTGTCCATGTAAACGTACTCATTGTAAGATTTTGGCCCCTTGCACTGTTTTCTTTAGAACAAGTTTTCAAAACCTTTGATTAAAAAATGCTAAGGTCACTTCTAAATTACAAGTGTAACACTTATTCTATTATTGGTTAAAACCAGGAGTTTAAAACAATGATAATTCAAGGTTGAATGCAATGTGAAGACCCTTTATTTTAAGCAATATTATGGACTGTTATTGCTAATGTAATGCTTTTATAACTTGATTTGCTTTAAATGGGTTACAATTTTGTCAAAATGTACTTACCCTCATGTTACTGCAAATCTGTAGGAGACAAAAGTAGACGTTCTGAGGCATGTTCATGCAGTTCTTTTCCATACACTGACAGATAGTTGGCAGAGGCTGAAAAGCCTTGAAAAGAACAAAAATAAAATATTACTCACTGAAAATATTTACCAAAACTTGATATGTGCATGTTGTCAAAAATAAAAAAATTAATGACAAAAAAAAATTGACACAGTGAATCTTACCACACCAATTTATATTTGCAGGCTAATGCAAAATATTATGATAAATTTCAATGCTAAACATTTAGTCATCAGAATAATTGGAATATGGTCCATGAGTTGTATTTACTAGCATTAAAAAAATAATAATAAGTAAATACTGCAAGTACTGCAGACTAATAGCTGTAAGCTAAAAATTGCATGGTATCTTCAGCAATATCGCATTGACTTCGTTGGACCTTGAATTAGTAGTACAATAATCTCCAAATACTATAAACCTTTCAGGGCCATTTCCAAATTGTCTTGAAAAAAAAAACCTTTAGAATTTTTTTTACAGATTTATGCTTGATAGATATTACATTAAACTGAATCCAATGTAAGAACTAATTCATCCACCTTTACTAATGTGAAGCATTAATCTGTCATGAAGAAGCAACATAGTTCTGCAGAATTTTTTTTTTCCAATTATCGAAAAAAAAAAGCATAAAAGACAAAAAAAAAGACAGGTAACTCAAGCATGCAGTTACCTGTCAAAAATCTACATCATGGGTTAACAAAATAAGTAAACAAAATAAAACATTAACAGTATTAGGATGTGTGATTTTATTTTTCCTTGAGAATTTCAAGGATATTTGTCATCTTAGGTACAATCTAACACAAAACAAGCTGTTGATATGTCAAACCATCTGATTACACCCAATAAATATATAAATAAATTGATTACATTTAAACCAAACTACCATTTCGGTTATGTTTTTTTTTTTTTTTTTTTGAAAGGACAGGCTATACGTTTGCTGTTTTGGCATTTCCATGTCTTTCTGTCGATTCTTTCAAACAAATATTAGTTTACATGATTCTAAACTAAGTAAGTGCGTGCCATTTATAAAAATGGCAAAAATGATGGGAACACTTTTACAAAATTCTGTGGAGAACTGTGTATATTACACAACTGTCAGCACGGAAAATCAAAAATAACTTTATACTGTATATTACTACATGGCTCTAGGGAGGCTCTGATAAAGTGAAATACCTTGAGGCGACCTGACATCGCATATTTTGAGCTAGTTTGTGAATTGGGATCAACGCTGCTGTTTACTGTAAATATACCAGAACAAGAGTATCCGAGGCATCAGAAAAGCTAACGTTAGAGATGTGTTGCTGATTCATATTGCCTAAAACTGCAGCTCTCAGCTCACGTTATATGTGGTGAGTGTCCCATCAAATACAATAACACATCCAGCGTGTCGTTCGCTTGACACACTGCCATGTGCTCGGCAGAAATGTCGCTTTCTTACAGAATTGAGCAATTTCTCAAGCTTACGGAATGAATCGATCTCATGGCGGCCGCGTCGCTGTCTGTCTCCATCTCAATGTTACTAAACATTTCAAGGACAAGCGCTCCACTCGCTAAAACAATGCGCATTATTCCCATCGGCAGCGGCTAAAGTTACGAATACAGTGACGGTGGGACAATCTTTAGTCTTGTATATCTGATACACACGCACTTTGTCCTCAACATCCCTCTGACTTTCTCGAGTTGATGATGTTTGTGGATAAATTCATTTCGGAACATCGGTCGACACTGATATGAAACAAAAAGAGGGTGAAATTGGTCAAATGAATGACTAACAACCTTTTTATAGCAGCCGAATGTAATTCTGAAGTAAAGTGTGTGATTAAAAGCTTCATGTACATGAATGTAGTCGTGCTGAAGATATAAAGCGTCGGTTACCTTCTGTGGCGGCTGTCCAGGTAAGAACTGCTTCTTAAAGTGACAGTACCTGCTTTTTAAACTCCTGTCCAATCAGCTGCGGCGTCCACTGCCTCTAACGGGACGTTTTCACTCTGCAAATAGGGTTCCTTGTGCAAGTATCCTAATGAATACTCTCATCTTTATACAAAGACACACAGATATGGGCTAGAGCTAATGTGCTAAAGAAAATGAATTATTTTAAAAAGTCTCTAAAATCTTCTCATAAAAAATATTAAAAAATATAAAATTAAACGTTTTTAATTTGGCATTTGGCAGTGTGAATATTCCTCCAGGGTTAAAAAAATGTCGATAATTACTAGTGCTGTCTGATTAATGTTTTTATTAATGCTTTTATTTTATTTGCTCTATTTAAAACTGTTTGGTTCCACAATTCTCATGCAACTGCCTGTATAGCAAAGCAGGATATTCATAATGTATCATTTAAACTGCGTATTCAGGCCTCTTACTCATTTGACATGAAGCATTTTGCATCAGTGGCAATGGTGCATATGGGCCAGGGTGGGTCTGGCTCAATTAGATTGATGACCGGTGCAGCCAATCACATAAAACCTTTTTCTTTCTCTGTTACTGGTGGAGGTGCACTGAACTTTCAGTTGTGCATATGTATTCTATAACTGTAAATGCAACTCAAGCATGCTCCCTTTGTAAAACAAACCCCAACTGGTCTATACTCAGTCTTTAATCATGGCAATTGGATCCCAGATGTCTTATAGCTTTAGCGAAACATCGTGTAATCCCACTCTGTAAGGTCATGTTATTTTGTGTTTGGACTTGTGAACATCTGCTCTAGATATATATCCACTCACCGGCCACTTTATTTGGTACACTTACTAGTATTTGGTAGGACCTCCTTTTGCCTTCAGCACTGTCTTAATCTTTATGACATGGATTCAGCAAGGCACTGGAAATATTCCTCAGAGATTTTGGTACATATCGACATAATAGCATAACACAGTTGCTGCAGATTTGTCGGCTGCACATCCATGATGCGAATCTCCCTTTCCACCACATCCCAAAGGTGCTCCATTGGATTGAGATTTGGTGACTGTGGAGGACATTTATGTACAGTAAACTCGTTTTCATCTTCAGAAACCAGTCTGAGATGATTTGTGCTTTATGACATGGCACGTTATCCTGCTGGAAGTAGCCATCAGAAGATGGATACACTGTGGGCGTTAACGATGCTCAGTTGGTACCAATGGGCCCAAAGTGTGTCAAGAAAATATCCCCCACACCATTACACCACCACCACCAGCCTGAACTATTGATACAAGGCAGGATGGATCCATGCTTTCATGTTGTTGACGCCAAATTCTCACCCTATCATCTGAATGTCGCAGCAGAAATCGAGAATCTTCTATTGTCCGATTTTGGTGAGCATGTGTAAATTGTAGCATCAGTCTTCTGCTGCTGTAGCCCATCTGCCTCAAGGTTGAACTGAGGCAGATCGTCTTGACCATGGAAAGGTGTACCTAATAGTACCTAAAGTCCACTCTATTTCCTCACATTCCACATGCTTTAAAAGTCCTGCGCTTGCCATTGTTTTGCACCAATTTGCAAATAGAGAGTTTTAGATATGCCCAAGATGAAAATGTAATTGTGGGAAATCTATAGATTACGTTATATTGATTTTATATTTAGCATTACTTCCTTTTTTCTTAATCGTCTCTCTCACTCACTCACTGACACAGGCATTCTCTCTCTCTTTCTCTTTCTCTCTCTCTCTCTCTCTCTCTCTTCTCTGTGAGGAGTATGTTCCTGCCTATGGAGTATGTATTGTATGTATTTAATTATTTTACTGATTTATTCATTCACCTATATATTTTTAATGGTTGTGGAGCATATTTAAAATGATTATGTTCCACCATGATAGAATAAAAATCTGCAACTCTTTTTTGGTGTATTTACTGTAAGTGTACTTTAATGACCATGGCTAAGTCTGACAATACTGTAAAAATGAAAGTATAAAGTACTACGTTTTCTTGACATTTTTGCTTTACATGTTTTTTATAAAACAAATTGGAAATCATTCATGTAACCAGTGCTGAGCATTAATTAAAGAATTATGTAATAATCAGATTCATATAATTAAGAAATTGTAATTAAACTATATTATTTTATAAAATACTCATCATCATATTACTGTACACTTATTTTTACTGAATGCATGATTATTTGTTTGTATTATTATGAATATATCCTCATTTCTAGTGACATTCACTAATTTTTGATTATAAAAAATCTGAAAAATGTAATATTTAATTTAAAAACAGGAAGAATTCAGCTATGTCATTTTCATATTTATTAATGTGTGATTGTGTAATGTAGGGATCCCTAACCTTGTTTGTCAGGCTGAACATCTCTAACCTGAAATATTTATTTTACCCTTGAAAATTTAAATTAATATTTCAATAATTTAACAACACATTTACATGTGCATGGTTATCTGATGGTCACGTGGCATTCGGGTAAACAAATAAAAGCTTTTTAGCTCTTCTTTTGTTATATTTTGATTGTATAACAATGGTTTGTAGCCAATCAAAAATACATATTGCTTATTTTTTTTATCTTTACCATGATGACAGTAAATAATATTTTACTAGATATTTTCCAAGATACTTCTATACAGCTTAAAGTGACATTTAAAGGCTTAACTAGGTTAATTAGGTTAACTAGGCAGGTTAGGGTAATTAGGCAAGTTATGTAAACGATGGTTTGTTCTGTAGACAATTGAAAATTGAAAAATTAGCTTAAAGGGGCTAATAATTTTTACCTCAAAATGGTTTTTAAAAAATTAAAAACTGCTTTTATTCTAACCGAAATAAAACAAGTAAGATTTTCTCAGAGGAAAAAAATATTATCAGACATACTGTAAAAATTTCCTTTTTTTTTTTAAAACATCATTTGGGGGAAAAAATAATAAAAAAAATTCTAAAGGGGGCTAATAATTCTGACATCAACTGTATATCTATATATTTTTTAATTGTTAAGATTTTTACTTTTATTGTTAACAATTTTATTGTTAAGATTGCATTAACCTCCTGCAGTTCCTTCATAGTTTGGGATACCATGATCTTTATAATAACAAAGAAACAAAGAATGTAATGCATTTTGTTTGTGTTTGTATTTTAAGATGTGTACGGGACAAAATAACTAAATCTGCATGATCAAATTACTGATTTAAGTAATCAAAATAGTCAGATTATTAAAATGTGTAATTAGATTGTTACTTATTAAAATGTCATGTTTGATGTAACCATTAACTTTAGAATTTCTTAGTAATTTACGAAGTGCTGAATGTAACCCTTAAGAAATAGGGTATATATACATTATTCAGGTACAGTCTCTATAATCAGGGACATTGATCATAAAAGATATTCGTCTTTTGAGTATAGTGTTTATATTGCATTTTTGAACACTTTATTGATGTTAACTACTAATGTACTAACATTAGATACAGAGTGGTTAATGTGAGATACATGTATTTACATTCATATTTAAAAATACCTGCATGTATGAAATTAATTTGGTCACACACTGTATTTTATTTAGTTAATGCGTAATGTAAGCTACAACTAGTAACTATATAGCATATGTGACTCTGGACCACAAAACCAGTTTTATGTTGTATGAATATATTTTAGCATGAGCCAAAAAATCATTGTATGGGTCAAAATTCTGGATTTTTCTTTTATGCAAAAAATTATTAGGATATCAAGTAAAGCCCATGATCCATTAAAATATTTAGTAGATTTCCTATTGTAAATATATCAGAAATGAATTTATCAAGAACTTAATTTAGACAACTTTAAAAGCTATTTACTGATTTATTTATTTATTTATTTATTTATTTATTTTAACCCTCATATTCCAGATTTATATGTATTGTCTCCATGCATCACTGGAACGCTGAATCATTCAGCTTTTAGATGATGGAGCCTAGTTGCATGAAAAATCTCAGAAATCGGTTACAAAAATCTATTCTTATGGCTGGTTTTATGGTCAAGCGTCACATATCCATATACTGATAGTGCTTAATTCTATTTGGTTAAATTAGTTTATATAAATACAAAGACAACCATTGACAAAAACTGATAGCACTAAACCTGTCACTAACCTTACCCCTTCCCACCTAACAGCAGCAAAAGTATTTTGCAATATAGCATACAGTAAACACTACACAGTAAGTACATTGTACTTAAAAATGAACCTTTTCTGCATTTGCATAGTAGATAAAGACACCTCATATAAACTTATAGCCACCCTGAAAAACTGAATGCAGAATGACAGACACAAAAACAGGATGTGCGAAGAGTTGAAGGAGATCATTCCCAATTAAAGAGCACAATCAATCAACTCCAAGACACAAACAGAGGACTAACATGCAACCAAATCCCCAAATCCTGCTGACGCAGAGGAAAAGTTTCATATCTCAGATGCAGCCTGTCCCGTAACTTCCACCGCACACTTCAAAAGAGAACAAGATGCCAAAGGTCACATCCCAAGCTCAGTCTCCAGTGCTCATTGGGACACTTGGGTAATAATAAGCAAGAGACATCGTGTAACAACGCTTGACTGCTGCCATTCTGGCTGTGCTGTTATTTGGACAGAAGAGAGGCGGGCGACAGCAGACTGACGCCAGCATGAGATGACGGATATAGCTCGGGTGTATTGTTTTGGATTGTTTGCGGGGCTGGAGGTGAGAGTAGCCCAAGTGTTACCGACTGTCCATCCCTCAAGTGTCCCGGCATGTATTTCTTCCCTGGGGGGAAACGCAAACCTCCCCCCGAAACCCCCAGGATTAGCAGCCCTCCTATTTTTTGCCCCCTTCCACCTTGTCTCTCTAGTCACGCGTTGCCCGTGTAGTTTTTGTTTATGCAGCAATGATACGGCTTGCGATATCATTTGTGTTAGACCAGGTTATTTATGTCCACGCGCTAATAATTCAGTTGCCTGGAAATAAATGTATTTCAATGACCTAAACCATGAATCTTAATCCAATAATATGCCTCTGATTGAATTTATGACGTATTTATTAAACTTAAGACTAATTAGTTCTGGGCCATAAATTCTGTAAATCACTCAAGTGACTAGTCTTTAATGCTGACCGAGTCAATGTCTCCAAGTATCGTCCTTCTCTGAATTTAGAAATAACGGTGTCCTCGCGCGTGCAGGGGAAAGTCATTTTGCTGTGCTGTTTTGTTTAGTAATAAGGTGATACTTTACATGAAGGTCCACTGATTAATATTAGTTAATGTACTAACTTATATTAGCTAATCATTGAGCAATTCACAGTTTATTCATTTTCACTGGTGTAAATGAATGCACCACAGGCTCATTTGAATAGTGTGCCCAGGGGTATATTAACGTCATAAAACATTATTATTATTTCATTTATAATATTATTGTGTTAAAGTTACTTTTTAAACTTTCAGTACTGTTATTTCACTATCATACTTTATTTTGTTGCAGTTAACGGATTGTTTGAAACAATATTAATATATGCAAAATATCTTTCATGTTTTTCCATTTTAAGTAATGTAATTAACTAATGCAAATTATAATTTGAGCTAATTTCACGATCCTCTGGCCTGAACCCAAGTGAACAAAACCAGGACCCTCTGTTCTCTCTCCCCAACCACACCACAGGACAATCTCAAAACATTATGCAATTCTGAGTGTGCCTCACACTGGTGAGTGGGCTTGACAAACCACCTGTATAAAACACACCCTTTCATCTCTCTAACACTTTAACTGACACCTGCACCAGTTTTGCACCAGACACTTTCTTACAATCACTCCATATCTCTAAAAAAATAATTAAAATGTGCATTAATGGAGTGTGCTTCACACAGGTGAGTCGGCTTGACAATCTACCTGTAGAAACACCTGTCTTTAAATAAATAAATAAACAAATAAATAAAAAACACTGCCCGGCGCCACGGTGGCGTAGTGAGTAGCACGTTCGCCTCACAGCAAGAAGGTCGCTGGTTCGAGCCCCGGCTGGGTCAGTTGGCATTTCTGTGTGGAGTTTGCATGTTCTCCCCGTGGTTGCGTGGGTTTCCTCTGGGTGCTCCGGTTTCCCCCACAGTCCAAAGACATGTGGTACAGGTGAATTGGGTAAGCTAAATTGTCCGTAGTGTATGAGTGTGAATGTGTGTGTATGGATGTTTCCCAGAGATGGGTTGCGGCTGGAAGGGCATCCGCTGCGTAAAAAATATGCTGGATAAGTTGGCGGTTGGTTCCGCTGTGGCGACCCCGGATTGATAAAGGGACTGGGCCGACAAGAAAATGAATGAATGAAAAAACACTACCCTCTCCTTACATTACAACTTAATTATCTGAGCACAAACGGTTCCTTTGTATAATTAGCACTTCATGTTTGTCTTGGCTCTTTTTGTTGAATCATTGAATGCCTCGTCATTTGTAAGTCACTTTGGACAAAAATGTCTGCTAAATGACTACATGCAAATGTACATGAACCTTATTGTAAAGTGTTACCAATAATATATATTAACTGAAAAAAAATATATATATACAAGCTGCATCCCTGATTTTAAATATTTACATATTTACAGCTGAAAGTAAAATAAACATTTTACTTTGTTTGTGTTGTTTAATTATTTTACAGTAAAAAACCGATTCAGATTGATTATGTCATATCAAATAATATTTTACTTAAATCCAGTTGAATCCAGGTAAAAATATTTTTTGTGGTTGTTAAAATTGTAACCTTGTAAATCTGTTGTTTTTGTTGTTTGTTTATTTTGTCTTGCTTCTTTAAACTTAAGGTTAAAAACAATAAAGATATAGGAGATACAAAGGAAGACTAAAACTGTCTGTCTCTTACCATTTCTTTCTCTTTCTGCCTTAACATGCATGTGTTATGCATGCATGCATCTAGCTGAAACATCTCCTTTTTATAAACAACATGTTTGCTAACTTGCATTATTTTGTTGAAAAATCAACAGGTAAAACTGCCTTAGTACTTTAATATCAACATGTTAAAGTTTACTGTTTAAATATATTGATTTCTCCTTTACTCCTCTAGGCATTCCTAAATCTGCATCTTCAACAGAAACAGAGCATAAAATTGGGGTTTTCAGTAACACTTCAGCACTCTGGACAGCGCCACACACAAAACACACTCAGCAATACACAGCAAACATCACCAAATGAAATAACACATCCTCTGCTTTATAAGGGAAAAACTGTCTCAGTAAGATTCAGATCCAACAATAATAAATTATCAGGCACGCATAAATGCTGTTGTCTGGGATTATAACATACTTGAACAGAATGGCCTAATCTTATAGTGTAATTGCTATTGTTGTTATTATTATTATTATTATTGTTATTGTTATTATTATTACAATTATTATTACATTAACTTTTTTTCCTGTCATATAATCACGTATCTCTTTATTTTCACTAATTATTTCACTAATTAAGTGCATCTAATAAATGACTATAAAACAGTCAACCGACAAAAACAAAGTATTTTCTGTCTTAAAAAAAATTGATGGCAAACTTTAAATTTAAATGCATGGCAAAAATGATGATTAATATAACAATATAGGCACATGCATGTATACTGCAGTCACATCTGTGCTATCTTTTCAAACAAATTAAACCATGTTAGATAGTATGGCCATAATATAATATAGATCATGTTTTTTTTAGTTGAAGAATGTTTCTTTGATCATCAAATTAAACATTGTTTTTTTATACTGAATTCTTAACAAAAATGCATTCAAGTCTTACGTTGAATCCTACTTCATGCTGTACCTGTTCATGTTCCAAATAAACAAATAGTTAATTACATTTACAGTAATAATACTACTACTAATAATAATAATAGCTTTTACAATACATAAAGCAGAGTTTTTAAATACAAACACAAAATGACTGATTAATGAATAGCCTATATTAATGTAGTTTTCAATCTGAATAAGAAGAAACAGTATTTCTACAGTATATGACGAACAATTATTAAACTTTTGCCTTGCATGTTTTATATTTACACTCGTTTTGATCCATATTGCTTGCAGCAGGTACAATATAGCCTATATTCTCTGGAAAGCATACTCTAATCAAATATGCAGATTCACGTACGTCTGTGTATTAAAATAACGACACCCCTTTTCGCATCCCTTTCTCTTAATATCCACCGCATAAAGTCATGCATGCCCCGGTGTTATGTCCTGTCCTCAAAAAATAGAGTCTCTTTGCTGCCACCTAATGTATATATCCGTCCCAAAGCTTCTCGTGCTCTGAGCTGAAAAGCACATAAAACAGGCTTTAAACGCGCGCTGGATTGTGGAGATCTGCTCTTTTAATCTGCTGTCTATCAGCCTAATCATTTCATCAGCGTCCTCTCGTGCACAAATACTACAGCGGCCTTTGATCCGACGTGTCCCCTTTCTCTGATGCTTCACTTTAATGTTAATTAAATCAAGATTAAAGGCGCCTCCGTGATAATTCAGCAACGCCAATATAAATCTATAAATCTTTAGGAACACTTGTCATGCTCCCGCTCCTTCGATTAATGCCACATTGCACCAAACTACTATCTCTTTTCGTTTTTCTTCTACTTTTTTTAGATAAACTTAGTCCTTGCAGTTCGAAAAAGTTAAAACAACACTCTTGGTTTTGTTTGGAGCTGGTTAAAAATTCAGTAGGCCTTCTGTTGGTGACTGAGGGAGAGTTGCTCGCTTTTGCGCATGCGTGACGAGTTGGCAACGTTGTAACATTTTACTGGTAAACGCCATGAGAATGATATGATAATAGTGCATTATGTATTTTCTGCTTCAAATCCAAATAGTTTAGAAATCAGTATTAACTGGTATGAAATGAGTGTGGGTTATATTTTTGTTATGCTTTAAACAAATGCTTCTGACGTTTTCTGTAACCACCAGAATCCTTATTTGTTGTTAACTGTTTGAAAGAAATTAAACGCTATGACACATGTCCTAATTTAAAACAGGTAAAGGAAAATCAAGCTAAAACGCAGAAAAATAAATAAATAAGCAAACAATCAGAAAGTATAACGTAAATGTGGCCTTGACATGATTATATCACAATCATTAGGTGTCCATTAGAAGTACATTGGTAACTTACAACCTTCAATATGTTAGGCGTGAAATGCTGAAATGCTAAGCTTATGGGGTATTTATAGCTTATAAAAACAAAGGAACCAATTAAACCAATTATAAAAAATAAGAAACCAAAGGAAAAAACAATTCAGATGAAGGCAGCTTTGTCATTTAACGTTTATTAATGCATACGTTGATTATATACTTTACACTTAAACTTATAAAATACTGTTTTTTGTCTTGCTAATCCTTATATTTTACAAAGTCTTAGATCTTAGACCTTCTAATGTGAACCTAATAGAATGGTGCTCGTGATTAATATTGAACCCTGTGGCTCGTTTCTAATAGGTTAAACTGATGAAGTTCCAACTCAATTCGTGATTAATGGTTTCCTGAAACGCACAATGCCTATTTTTATACCTTGCATAAACTTGTTACATTGCATATTTATATTTATGATGTCGTTTAACAGTATATTTTATGTGCTAGAATTGTTTGTAATCTAAATGCTGTATTTGATTTGCTCATTTGGTTAAAAAAAGACTGTATCAATTACTTAAACACTAATAATCCTATCTATTGCAGTCTTCATGTGTCACAACCGCGCGCTTTATCAGTTCGAGCTGCGCAGAGGCGCGCGAAGGGGGTGGCTGGTTAACCTGCCATTGATATGCAAATATAATTAAGAGAAGTTACACATAAAGATAAAAGTAACATTTGACGCTCGGTATCCTCGCAATCTATAAAGGTAATTATGTCGGTACTCACATGGTCAGTGGGTGTCACTTCTGCTGGAGTATAATTGGCTGGTGCGCGCGGTGTCTTCTCTCTCTCTCTCTCTTTCACTCTCTCTCTCACTCTCTCTCTCCTATGGCGTGCAGTCAGTGCAGGTGTCGATCACTGCTCAGCTTCAAACGCCACGCGCGGTTTACGATGCCTTCGGGTTGTTGTGTATACTTGGCTATAAATAGGTAACTTTTTAGATGAAAACGGTTAACAAATGAGAAGGGAAGGCGTAATTTTGCGCAGGAGCTCCCCCTCTCAGCAAGATCTGCCCCTGGAATCTGTCATGGAAATTTCTACAGATCATTACATGAATTCTTGAAGTAAGAAAATTTTAGTCCAAAAGATCGCCGACTGACTTCAAAATGTCAAGGAATCGAAATAAAGTATTAAAACACACGAATGACTTTCTTTTACTTGTTTCCTGGGGGGAATATTTACTACAAATCCATATTTTTCTTTTTTAATTAACTAATATTAAGACGTTTAAATAGTTTTCAAAATGTTCAAATTTGAACGTCTCACGAAGCATTCAAATACATTAAAGACAAATACATAATTGTGTTTTAGAAGGACAGAGAAAAGTTTTCCTGCTGTCTTTAAACCGAATCAAGCTCTGAAATTAAACTATTTTAGACATTAGGTTACAGAACGAGTGCACTTTTCTCAAGTACGAAAAAAACAAGAAAGCTAAAGAAAGTATTGAGAAACAATCTTATAATTAAATTCAGCCAAATAAAACTCCAGATTTGTGTGCATTTAACTGTAGTGATTAAGCAATACTCTTGATCACTAACTTGTTAAAAAGCTGTAAGCATAAAATCGAGATGGTCAGCTTTCATGCACCTTACTCCAAGTATGAACTCTTTTATATTGCCTTTGATATATTGTCGCAGTGCAGGTTGACTGTTTCATATTCATATCTAATCTCATGGCCCATAAACTAATAACATAAAGACGATTCGAATTAATCCACGCCGTGACAAGAGACAGACAAAAGGCAAGCGGATGTTTGCGTCTTGATTTATAGAGTTCAATCCTGTGCGTGAGTGCGCGCACACGCCCCTTTACATAGTTTCCATTTATGTAATACTTCTCTCAGATTTTGGTGAAGCGGTTCTCGTTCTGTGTACGTGTACTAGCTTACTGAACCTCGTGTAAAAGACAATGTTAAATTAATGTAAAACTTAATTAGGCGTCATTTTGTTCAGTGAAAGTCTCACGCGCAGATGAAGACTTGAGCACGCGCCTGTCAGAACAAGGGGACGCGCTCAGCAGAGCGAAGAGGTTCGTTATCACAGTTTTGGTATGCACAACTTTTGTATTGTTTTTTCTTTTCGCGAGACATTATTAAATACAGCTTTAGAGAGATGGAAATGCCCGATCACTTGTATTATTATTATTATTATTATTATTTGTGAGAGACAATTTATCTCGTCATCACTCATTGCTTTTGCTGAATGAACACTCTGACACTTGCTAAAGTTTTAGTTTTTTTTTAGTCAGAATTATTGAACTTGTTATAAATAGTAATGCATGTTTTGTTCCCTTGGTGACCACATTTATGACATTTCACAATGAAGACATTCATTTAAGCAGTCATTTGTAATATTTAGATATTCAGTAGGCCTCCGCTAGACATGGCTGCTGTCCATGGTCCTGATCTGCTCTCCTCAAAAGTTTATTTCTGTCTCTTGATAAGCATACTTTCACACTTGTATGTACTTGTATCGTGAATGCCCATTTATGCTATTTGCATAGATGCATCTGCTGAGATTTTAAACATGCAGTGAACAACACTGATCTTCAGATTAGCATCCTCAGACTTTAAGTTTTAACAGCTGAATTCCAAGAAAGCTCCTTGTGGTTAAGTTGGACTTTGAACAATATACAAGTCAATTTTGCAATAGTTAATAAAGTGTGAGTGAAAGAACATACATCATTTCAATGTATTCACTAATATGGCCGTTTATCCACGAATATATACAGTACACATTTATTTCATGAATTTTTGGCCTTTCTTGCTTAAAACGTGTTTAAATATGTTATGATTTATATATAAATAAAAAAGAAAGCATCTATTCAGGACCAAAAACTGTTCAAATAACAGACATCAGTTTGTGACAGTGTATAACAGTTTCTCTGACTACGTTCAATTACTTATTTATTACTATATTGAGATTTATTTAACTAATTAAACTATTTAATTAGATTAATTAATATATATTTTAATACATGTAATCTGATCTCAATGCATGCATTTTCATGCTAAAATATTTAAATTAAAATAATTTATTTTTAATGTAATGTTTAAAATATAATTATAAACACAGATACATTTACAACATACAACAAACATTTAAAACTTGCTCTAGTTTTTCTTACTTTTTAGACAAATGAGACCTAACAACATGTACATCTGGCATGCAGACATTAAGGCTTTATCTCTGTGAATTTCTGCATGGCCTTATGGAGGAATGCTTTTTCTATTTGAATATTTTGTAGCAGCAGAAAATGAAATGAAAGGTGTTAGATATCTAGCTCATCGTTGCGTAATATAAGACACTGCTGAAGCTCACAGCTTGAAAATGGATCAGATTGCTCCGCATTTAGGCATTAATTGATGTGTAACCCCAACCCTGTGGAAACCTGATAGGTTTCCTATTATTACGTAAAGGGAATGCCATTTGCTCTATATCATGTCTACGCATTCCTCAGCACACCTTCTGTCATATATATTAACACACCTTAGTTTCATGTAACATCTTATGTTGTAAAAGTGCTTATTGTTATTAATTATGTGTCACATACTGTATGTGACACTGAACAACTTTTATATATTAGTATTAATATCAAATAGTGAAAAAGGTACATGTGATGAATTAAGTATGTCGGCTGTCAATGTATGCTACAGGTACAGTATAAAACTTTTTTTGTTGTTTTATATACACACACACACACACACACACACACACACACACACATTTTTTATGTTTTTTTTTAGAAAAGTATTCTGTTCATCAAGGTGCCATTTATTAATGCAAAACATTGTTAAATATTTATAAAAATTTAAAATAACTGCTTATTATTGTATATAGTTTCAAATGGAATTATTACTCCAGTCATTATTGCTTTTATTACTATTACCATTAATAATAATACTAATAATAACAACAACAAAAATAGTTAATATTGGAGGGATATTTGAAGGATCAAGTGACTCTGAAGACTGGAGTAATGAAGCTGAAAATTCATCTTTAAATTATTATATAAAATGATAAACTGCTTTTGAACAGTTATTCTATAGTGCAATGACATTTTACAAATTTACAATGTGTACTGTATTGTTGATGAAATAAATGCAGCCTTGGTAAGCAGGATGAGCTTATTTTAAAACATTTAAAAATCCTGTTAGTGTATATAAACAATGTGTTGTCTGCCATTTTGTAACTATTTGTGACATTTAAAATAAATATAGTTACAAAAAAGATGCAAAAATATCTCCCTATAATTTAACAAACTCAATCCATTAGAATAAACAACCAAAATAAAAAGTAAGTACAGTACAAAACACTTAACTGTAGCATCTAACAATAGAGTGAAACCATGAAACAATACTATTTTGTAATTGTAGCAAAATGTATACATTTAATGATTCAATAAAAAAAAAACAATGTACACTCTCAGAAAAAAATGGTACAATGTTGTACTGAAGAAGGTACAAACCCTTGTCACTGGGGCAGTACCTTTTTATAGGACAGAATTGTACCATAAGAATAGAAACAAATTTGTACCTTTTAAGGTCACGATTTGTACCATGGGAAACCAAAATGTACCTTAGTTTTTAAAAACCTGCAGATATAATATTGTAAACTTTGTGAAAGGTACCACCACAGTGACAAGACACTTTGTACCTTAACAGTGTCAAAAATGCTTAACAAACATTTATTACTTAAATGTTTAATTTACAATACCTATAGTTTTATGTTTTACCAGTTGTTTTGTATTAATGTATTATAGAGCTAAAAATGTATGTTTATAAGTTTCTTTAAACATAAACTTTTAAAGATGATTCTTGTTTTAATATGGAAATTATTCATAAAAATCCCTTTGCCTTTCCAGTCATATTTATTTTCATAGATACTGTAATAAAGAAGGAGTTGTTCAACACTTTTATATCCTTTTATATGAGATCAATTGTGTACCTTCATTTCAGTTGTACCAAAAAAGGCACAGAACAGTATCATAAGAGGTCTTTTCAGTACCATATAAGTTACAGTTTTTACAAAGGTACAAAACTGTTCCTCAAGGAACATTATTTGTAAAATCATGTACCTTTTTTCTGAGAGTGTATGATATGAATCAGTACTTTCTTAAAGATTACTTCATCTCAAACAGATTTTTTTTCTTTTGCTAAATTTGAGAAGTTGCATACAGTATTAAGTTGATTTGAGAGATTACAAAACAACGTGATGCAATACAAATGGCAGAGGCTTTTTGAGTGTGTGTGTGACGAACACAAGAACAACACGCTCAACATGTCCCCTGTCTCCTGTGCTTCATCTGAATGAGAAGTGAAGTTTTCTATCCCAGCAAACATGGCAGCACATGTCCTTTGAGCCCGAGAGAGACACTCAACATTATCTCACCATCCAGATTTAAACAAATGAGTTCTGCCATCAGCAGAAAGCACACAGTGATAGTCCTATCTGACCTGCTTTGACAAAACTAAAAAAACGAATGTACCACGTGCGCTCTTACGTCACATCTGGCCTTCATGACAGCGCCAGTGCATCATCCTTTAAGGTCAGATTCGAGGCGCGCGTATCCGACACCACATCAACACTCTCGGCTATAAGACAATTTGCAAACGTGAGTCCAGATGCCGAAGTGTGTCTCCTCCTTCCTCCAGAGCCAGAGCTCTTCTCTCAGGTAATTGCGTTCTTCTGACACTGTCAAGAGAGCAGCAAAACGCCTCATCACAGGAACTATTTGCATTTTGTGCTGTGATCGTTTATGGCACGCGTCCTGGTGAACTTCGTCTCTCTCTTTGTTAGAAGGCTCAGATGTGACACCTTCAACCCTCCTTCACTGCCGTTAACAAACCCGGCGAGGTGTCAAACAAGCTCAAAGAAATTAAAGAGACTGCCCTCTTTTTCGCTTAATAACCCTTAAATCTCTGCAAATGCCCCCGGATGCCTGAACACACCTCCAGCGACGCGGGGCGGGTTGTGTTCTCTATTTATTTACCATCCCGCAACCGGCGCACAAAGACTAATGGATAAAAAGTGACAAGCTATCAGGAGAATCTGAATGCATAATTGATTCAGGGCATAAATTAATATGATTATGCAGCGGCAAGGGGCATGTCTGCCAAGCGCAGGGGGAGGGATGAAACATGGCTCCCATCTTCAGGGCTGATAGGCATCAATATGTAACAAACATCGTCTTCTCAGTTTTGTGCTCTTTATACAGGACATGCCTGGGTGATGAGAGATGACTTCTTGCTCATTGGAGATGCCATAACAAGGTGCTGCTGGTGGGGGCTGGATCTTGTCGATCGGGAAAGACGTAATGGTGTGTTGTTCAGTTGTGGACGCTCAAAGTTTGAGCTGTGCAGGTGAACTGACGATGAGATTGAAAAATGAGGGAAAGTAAAACTAAATAAATTGAATAAAGAGCAAATTAGGAAACAAACAAAAATGTAATAATAAATGCTGTAAAGGATCAAACAAATTTCTGTCCAAAATAATGAGTTCATAACAAGCATCAAGAATGTAGAATGTAGCAACATTTTGATCACATCAAAGATCCTCATATCAGTATAAATAAATAAGGCATCACGGTGGCTCAGTTGTTAGCACTGTCGCCTCACAGCTAGAAGGCCGCTGGTTTGAGCCCCGGCTGGGTCAGTTGGCATTTCTGTGTGGAGTTTGCATGTTCTCCCCGTGGATTTCCTCCAGGTGCTCCGGTTTTCCCCACGGTCCAAACACATGCGTTAAAAGGGAATTGAATAAGCTAAATTGCTGTAGTGTATGTATGTGTGTGAATGTAAGAGTGTATGGGTGTTTTCCAGTGCTGGTTTTCGGCTGGAAGAGCATCCGCTGCGTAAAACATATACTGGATAAGTTGGCGGTTCATTCCTCTGTGGTGACCCCTGATTAATAAAGGGACAAAGCCGAAATAAAAATGAATGAATTACATTTATACATTAACAAAAAAATACTGTTCAGTCATTTTAGGTTGGAGTTTTTAAAAATGTTTTTTTTATGCTTTCATTTCATTTGTTTAAAAGTATAATAAAAAAAAAATTATAATAATTATATTTGGATTTCTGTATCGTATCGTGCAGCTCTTTTTTTTTTTACTCTGTCTTTTTTTTGACTCAGTGTCTGTCCTGACCAGCATTACTGTCTGCGGTGCTGACATGAACAGAAAATGTATTTCAAGCCATTGCTATTAATGTTGACAGCCACTATTAGAGATTTGAGGTGTGTTCTCACACTTCCGATGTACATGGTTAAGTAATTAATGACGATGAATTGGAGCTCTAGAAAAGCTATTTAAAGTCAAAACATTTGAGCAGTTCGATATTTTTGTGTAATAATGATTTTGTGCCAGTATTTACTTTATGTAAAAATGACCCCAGCAACAGACATGCAGTACAGGTGAATTGATTACGCAAAATTGGCCGTAGTGTGTAAGTGTGAATGGATGTAGCCCAGTACTAGGTTGCAGTTGAAAATGCAAAAACATATGCTGGATAAGCGACCCTTGATAAATAAAGGGACTACGCCGAAGGAAAATGAACAAATGAATGATTGGCTGAATGAATGAACGAACAAATGAACGAACGAATGAACGAACGAGTGAACGAACGAACAAACGAACGAACGAGTGGGTGGATGGATGGATGAATGAATGAATGTATGAATGAATGAACGAATAAATACTAGCACTAAAAACAATTTTGCTACTAGTAAAACAAACAAAAACAAGCATACGCAAACAATCAAATGTCAAGAATTTGCCAAATATGCCAAGAAATGTGTTAAAATATAAACTATAAAAGCATTTACTAAGAACGAATAAACATCAGCTACCTCTAGTAACTAAAACAAAATAAGAAAACAAAAATACTTCAGTAATACATTATCAACAAAAACAAGCAAGCAAACAAACAATTTAGTAATACATTATTGTCAACAAAACATATTTTCTAGTATAAAAAAACATCAAACAAATACAACAATCAAACAAAGAAACACACAAGCCAATGCATTAACAAATTCCTAACAACAAAAATCATCAAATATAAATATACAAATAAACACAATCAAAATCATCAAATATATATAAATAAATAAAACATAAATAAACAAACCCAATCAAAATCATCAAATATATAAATAAATAAATAAATAAATAAATAAACACCATCTCAGTAGCATTTCTGTCTTTTTTCTTTTTTTAAACAATGCGTTTATAAACAACTGTCAATAAATGTAGTAACAATATGGAATAAAACCCTTCTACAAGTTAAAATAAACAAACAAACAAACAAACAAACAAACAAATAAGCCAACAACACAAAAAAATCGAGTGCCAAAATAAAATTCAAAACCTGTATACACTTATAAATAAATGAACATACATGAACAGAAGCTGTCATAAATTTTTAGCATCAAACAAAGAGGAGTGCAGTTATAAAATAAATGACTTAAACAAATGATATACAATATCTTTTCAAGTAAAACAAGAAACAAATAAATACACACAAATGCTAAATCCTAATAAAAGAGTAGTTGTGCAGATCTCCTCACCAGAAGCCCAAGTCTAAAAAAAACAATCCCAAACATCTAGACCTGAATCTTGCCTTTTAAGAGTTTACCTTGAAAGCGGCCATGTTTTGAAGTCTTATCTCTTGTTTGCCGTTTCATGGGTATGGAACATGAAGGCTTTTAAGTGAGAGCAAACGTATTGGATTTTGTAATTACTAGGGCACCAAGCTGTGACTCAAATTATGATTCACAGCAACAGATGCTTCTGAGTTGATGCATAAATGTATTCGCAATGCATCTCAGACAGCGATATTCGGTAGCTATCATGTCAGGAAATCTTATTGCACATAAGTCTGCTCTGCTCTCAAACATCTATACTTTGGCAAATATTGGGGATTGTTTAAAAGCAACGTGAACTGAGAAATCAAAATCTGATCGATGCACTAGATGTATTTCAAAATTCTAAGTTTCGTGTTAGTCTAAAACATCTTATATTAAAGCCAATCAGCCAAGATCAAAGGCTTTTTAATGAATCTCTTCATCAGGCAAAACATCACCTCCACAGAAGAAGATCAACACCTACTGTACTTCTACATCACTGCCTGTTTAACTCCACCCACAGAGTCACTACAGCTGTAGTAGTATAATGACCAGAGAGTCAAACGCAGGTCAATGCATAACATTAACAACAAAGATGCCTCTGATTAATACAACATGCCCTGCAGTGCACAGATGCAGATGAACATTTATTTCTTAAAAATAAAAATGTCTTCTTTCTGATCTCAACATTAGGAATGAGTAGATGATCTTTGTTTTTAATAAAATCGTTTATTGTTTTTGTTACAAGATCACTATCGCTTTGTCTGTTTTGACAGATAGTTTGATGCATGTACTGATTATATATGCATTTTTTGACCTAAACCACAGTAGTGTCCATCTAAAAGGGAAGGCTGCAGGCTGTTTACATTGGTGAGCACACAGCTGTCCTTTTGACCTTTCGAAATATGTTTAAATATGCAAAATCTTCAGCCAATCACACCTGTGCTTATGGTAGTTGATGTTGTGACAACAGGCAACCTGGCAAAACAAAAATTTAACAGCAAGTTCTTGTAAAAACGTTATAAATGTTGTAAATAAGCTTGTCAAACTGTTTTGAAAAAAATTGCCAATTTAAAGAGAGCCGCACTTGCATGCCAGAGAGGAGGGTAACACTTTATTTTGATGGTCCATTTGAGTATTGGTAGACTGTCTGCTTAATATCTGTTGATATTGACATTTAATGGTCCTTCAACTGACATTTAACTGACTATAAGAAACTTTGTAAAGTGTGATCGAGAGGAGTTTTAAAGACTGCTGCTGACTAAAAAGACTTGCCTTAAAGGGACTTTGGAGTCAACAATGCACAACAAATATTCCATATTCATTCTGATGAGGAGGGTCAACAAATGACCAGCAAGAAAATAGCATATCACTTCTAAATTGTTATATATTTTTTAAATGTGAATATCCTGATTACGTTAGAAGTGGACCTCAACGAACAGTACAAAACAAGCAAATAAAGACAGTTTGTGACCCCTTTACTACCAGCGACTGGGAAGATCAAGAGCTGCTGCCCAATGGTTTTTGAAGAGAGGCTCAGTGCTGACAGTGTGGCTTACGCACCATTATGAGCGTTCATGCGATACCAGGAACCTGTTCAGACGCAGAGTGCACTAAGGTCAGGTCACAGATCTTCCCAATCTGGGATCATCAATGTGGAGCCATTGGAAAAGTGGCTGTTCGTTCTCAAGGCCCATTCGAGAAGAAAATCCAAGAATCTAAATGAAGAAGTCCATGTGCCAAAAGAAGAGGCTTGCCAAAAAGCACAGATGCTGTGAATGGTTGGTACTTAAATCAGTGCTATTTCTATGAGAGTGACATACGTAAGACAGCCAGCAGAGTGTGTCTGTTAAGTAGATGAGCGGTGTTGAGTGCCAGTTCTCGACCGTGTCTGCATGTGTTCTCACATGCTGACACGTACAAAAAACAAACAAACAAAAAAAAAACTACTGCTTTACCATATCTACACAGAATCTTTAAAATGATGAAAGAAAATGAAACTTTCATGAAATATTTGCTCGTCAAGATGGCACCAAAGTCTAAGGCTGCTTCCAATCTACGTTTCATTTATATAGAAGCAAAGCAGCATCAGAACCCTCTTGAATAATGTAATACCTGTGGGAATACAATAATTACAGAAGTAAAATAATGTAATAATTGGCTTATGGTTTAAATATCACTTTTAAATGTACAAATGTATATTGTAAATGTATTGCCTAAATAATTTTATATTAGTGATTGTTACTCGTTTGTAAAAAAGAAAAAAACTTATTTTCACATAGTTTTGTTAAGCTTTACTTACAGTGTATACTGTACATATACTGTCACCTTCAGTATACAGTAAGTTATTAAAATAACATGGATGCTTCACAGAAAGGTGCATAGAACATTTAGAACAGGTTTTCTCTATAGTGTTCATGATCTTTAAATGTTTTTTTTTCATTAAAGGTTTTCACTAAAGTCTATCTGTCTGTCTATCTATCTATCTATCTGTCTGTCTGTCTGTCTGTCTGTCTGTCTGTCTGTCTGTCTGTCTGTCTGTCT
>CAIGQQ010033238.1:3298494-3322078 GCA_903798035.1 Danio albolineatus
ATATATATATATATATATATATATATATATATATATATATATATATCTGTGATTATAAAGTGAATACAAAGAACAAAAGTTTCAAATGTCTTTAAAAATACATTTCAGAGAAACTTGAATTTTACAGTATATCCACTATAAACACCAAAAATGTTTATCTTGACATTTTAAGTATTAAATGTAGAACTAAAAGTCTAAAATATTTACATATAATAGTCTGAGAATAAACAGAAGTTAATATAATAATACTGTAAAACAAATAAAATAAAAAAACATTAATCGAAGATGTAAGAACAAATCATTTCAGAATATTAAAGGACACCTATTTTACCTTTCTCAAGATTTAACATAAGTGTTTCGTGTCTCCAGAATGAGTCTGTAAAGTTTCAGCTCAAAACCCCCAACAAATTATTTATTTATACCTTTCAGAATATTGGATTTTCTGAACAACAATGTAGCTGTTTTTTTGGCCTATGCTTTTAATGCTACTTCTCCCCGCCCACAGTTCCCACGTGCCTGTCAACAGCACAGTGACAGACATGAAGAAAGCAGATCTCACGTAGCATTTGTGACTATGTGCATGTAACAGGATGCAAGTTAATATCTACTGCTGTATGGATATCTGTTATGTTAATCTACAAAATAAACCTGATTTAACGTCAACAAATCGGGATTGAAGCATCTACTTTTATAATTGTAATCACATGCGGCTGTGGTGATAAAGACGGTAAAATCACTGTTACTATGGAGACATGTTAATATGCAGCTGTCAATCAAATCAGTGGGCGGGGAAACCGCACTCCTATTTGTCATGTTGTGGTGGGCCTCAAAATGAGGGAGGGATTTGGATCCTATTTTAATGTCAAGAAATTAAAAAAGATCACCCCACTATGACTGTGGACACACTATACCTACACACACTTCTGTCCAAACAGCTTACAAAAGATGACTGTCATCAAGTGCCCTCTAAAGAAGAAATGAAACAAGTTGGATTGAAATATATAGGACAACATGGAAACCTTGACTATTAAAAATTCACTTTGTTTTTTTCTCCTTTACTATTCTTAAATGTCATCCATTAAAGTGCAGAAGTTAAAGCACAGAGCAGGATTTTAGGGGTCTTCTCATGTTGCATTTGTGTACACCAAAAAAAATGTCTATATCATTTTTATCAATAAATTGCATCTTCCATTCTATTCAATTAGACAAGTTATGTTAATAAAATGTAAAGCATAGTCAGGTGACCCCAATGCAACCCCTCTCTAATTTCTATTTAACCCCATATGTGTTTAGAAGAAAATAAATACATAGTGGGGCAGCAACCCTCTTAACACAATGCAGATGAGATTAATTGTGAGGCTATCGAGTCACCGTGATTCTTCGTCCATTATCATGTAATGAGAAAAAAAAACAGGTAAAGTGGATTTCGACAACTGCTAAGTGCTAAGACCAAATCCTGTTACATGCTGTGTTAATGAGTGGTTTCCTCCGAACAGAGAAACACTTACTGCACTACAACTAAATAGCTCATGGATCTAGCATAGATTAACAGCTCAGTTAGAACAATTTACCTCGTGTTGACAGACAGCCACTTAGCGGATTTGTAGAATAAAGAGCGCGCAGAAAGAAGAAAAAATAACATAGACAAACAATTAAGCCTGTCACTGAGCGTGTTATACACAAACACGTGACACAAAACAATATGTGCAATGCTCTGGTTTTTTGACCTCATGTGAGAGCATGTATCTTCATATGTCAGTGCAGCTGTTGGCAGTAGTTCTTCTGGAGGAGAGACTATTGATTTTGCGTATTGGCTTCAGGCAAGTCCGTGAGGAACAAATTAAAGAGTCAGAGGTGCGGAGTCAGTAATTGCTGGAGCGGTCATACCTCTTCACTGCCACTGTGTGTATTTCAGCAAAGCGGAGACCTCGACATATGGGACAAACTCGACTTTATGTACTGCATTTTTCCTTGTTTGCTGTTTTAAGATTGTCATTTGGTATTTTAATATGTTTGAATTTAGTGATAAGCACTAGGATTGAGTTTTGTGACAAAGTAATTTTGGATTTAAGGAGACAAAAAATGGGACTTATGAGAGGATAAAATAAAACTGATGAAATATTCGTGCTTTTTTTTGACAGAGACATTTATAGTAATATTGTAATAGTATAACCAATAGTTATAGTTATCAATTAGACAAATAATTTTTTTTTAATCAACAAGAACTAATTTTATTATTTATTTTATATTTTTATTATAATTAAAATTATATATATATATATATATATATATATATATGAAGAGTTTCGTTGCAAAACGAGATATATCCATTTAGAGAAATGTTGGTTATTTGACATTATTATTGAAGACATCAACAGTCAACTTTATTCACAATTTCTGTACGTTAAACTATTACTTGACCTCAGTGAAGGCCAGGGACACATATTCTTCAAATCCAGGATATTTTTTATTGAATTTTATGTCCATAAATGGTTCATAAATAAGTCAAAAAGCATTCCAAAATGCAACATATTTATCTTAACTTTGTCAAACATCCTAAATTGATTCAAATTTATAAAAACTATATTGAACAGTATATACAAAGATTGATTATTAATAATAAGATTCTGAGTTAGTTAGTTAACATAACATAACTTTTTTTTTCGGATGACAACATACCGGCTGAGCTGTCATCGCAAACTAACTGCAGGATGTTTATCGTTTCAACCATTCTTAAACAGCTTCGGACTAATTGTGATTAGTTATAATATAGATAAGTAAGATTAAGTTAGTAAAATAAACGAGACAGTTCCTGAAACAGTCCATGTTGCACAGAGTCCGCGGATACAAGCTTGCCTCGTCCCATGATATTTAATGACTTTTTTCACTGTAATAATAATAATAATGCTATTATTATTATTATTATTATTATTATTATTATTATTTTTTTTTTTTTATTATTATTATTATTATCATTATTATTATGCAGCTGGAATGACCGGCTCCAATCCGTCATCAAAATCCATGAGGTTAGTTCGACTTTGAAGCTTTGATTCTCTAACTGACAGACAGACATAGCCTGTGACTGACAGCTCACCTACAGTATAAACAATAAAATGGCAAACATTTTTAGTAAGCTTAGTGAATCCTTTTTTTAAAAAAACATATGTTTTTTTGTTTTGATATTATCGTTAAATCAATGAGCAAACTCGAAGCACTTCGCCGGCGATGACTCTCCTCCCAGGGGATGCTGAGCTCGCGCATATAACTGTATATGCTATATAATGTTATATCGCATTTTGTAAAGAAACTGGTCTGGCGGATAACGCATTTTGTCAAAAAATACAATCCAAAAATACAAATGAGTATAAAAGATTTAAAAAAAACAGCCAAGAATGCTGCTTAAACAGGACATTCCTTATCCTTTTTATCTTGCATTCATACGATTTACAAAAACCTAACCCTCCGTTAAAAAAAAAAAACATTGAAATAAACATTTTTAGCCAATATACAATTATTAGCACCCCAGAAGAATATTTTCCATTCATATTTACATGTTTTTAGCACACCAGAGAGAGTCCAAAGACAGAAGAGCCCTGCGGTGGCTCATAGAAGCATAAATATGAAACAAAAATGCAAAGACAAATACCATCATTAATCCGTCCTTCAAAATGAGTAAAAGTAAAAAGCATAGTTGAAGCAAAAGATTATTGAGCAAAGAAATTAGAAAGTGGCTGTAAAAACTAGGTAAAGCATTAAAAAATCCCATTTTTTAAATAATTAAGACGTTACAATCAAACTGAGATGTTCTAAAGGTCCCTGAAAGAGGACTTTTGAATTGTCTTAATGCACAGTGAAGAGAATAGTTTGAATGATGTAGGACGCTTTCACAAAAAATTATTCTGCATTCACTAAAAAACAAACTCCAGCACATACAGAAGATTTGCCAGGCACTACTGGGCCTACAAATGAGAAGGTTCGGTGTTCAGATGATGAAACCTCAAACGTTTTTCTTTAGCAAACACATAGGATGGGTTTGATTCACATGCGATATGGTACCCCATTTCAACAGTTAACTATACAGCAGAATCTTTAATGTTCAGGATTATTTTGTATTTAATTAAATTTCTCTCACGAGTGCCATTTGCGCCTGCTGTTTTCTTGTAAATCCACCAGAGGCCGCTGTCGACTGACTGTCTAAATGACTGACTGACCGATCGACTGACACACCCTCATCCTTCCCTAAACCCAACCAAAAGTGTTTTCAAAAACACCGACTGATCCACCCATCCACTTCCCTAAACCAAACCGACAGTTTTCAAAAGCAACCCAGAAAAAGAAAAGCCCTCGCCTGATTTTTACCACATTCTAACCCTATTATTTACTTGGTTATTTTATTTATTGGCTTTTGTTTTTGTCTTACCTGCTTTCTGCAACTGTTCTTTGCTGGACTCGAACCCCGACGTCGTGGTCAACTCTGTGTCTCAAATCCACCGACATGGCAAGCTAACTGAACAAACTGGTAACATCGTCCATACGGAGACAAGTGGTCAGCTGGTAAGCGCGAAAAAGAACGGCGTCAAACCACCCCATAGCGTTCATTTTAAAGACGAAATGCAGTCATACGTACTTCTGGCTATATAATTCGCAATCTCCAGGAATGTATATAGGGCCACATTTACAGAATGACCCTATGTTGCTTATAATAGGGGATGGTTGGATTTTACATAATGAGAATGATCCAAAATAAATTCCCAAAATAGATAAATACAGATAACTAAGAACAAAAACAAGGTTCTGCAGTGGCCATGCCAACCCCCTGACCTGAACCCATATAGAAAACAACTTGTGAACTAAAAAAGAAAGGAGCACCAAGATAGACCAGAGAACCTGAAGGATTTGGAAAGACTGTGTATGGAAAAATGCTTTCTAATCTGAACACTCACTGTGCTTATCTGAGCAAGTAGAGGTTGAAAAGTGTCCAACCATGAAAAAACCACGTGTAATGTCATTTCCATTTCCAATTCCAATTGTTATATTTCAATGAAAGGTTTGATTATTATTTTTTAACATAAACAACACTTAATGTTTTCATTGCCTTCTTTGCTCAGTATCTCGATCTCTTTAACTAATAACACATTGTCTGTAAGGGCCTGTAGGTTGTGACTGCACACCGTCTGGTCTGTTCATCTCCTCCTTTTCCACCCCTGTCTCTCTGGACCCTATTAATACAGCATTTGTCGACAGATTAAATTTTGAACATGCACAGGCAAACTGAAGCTGCTCACTATCTAATGACAGGCAGGGTTGGAAGAGCGCCTTTCAAAAATCCATACCTGCCTCACCTCCATCCACAAACTATTGACAGTTGTCACTCTGGATGCAATATCACGTAAACATTTTCCGATTTCTATCTCTGGTTTCCATAGCGGGATGAAATCCTGTTAACTTTTGACACGGTCATCTCCCAAACAGCTGTATGGGTCTGTCTGGACTGATTGCTACGCCACTAACAAACTGTGTGCAGGGGACAGGATGCAATGGGGAGGACTGGAATTGAATTTCTTTTTTAAATTTTCAGGTCAAATACGGTTTTGATATAGACAGGAAATTATAGAAGAAATAGAGAAAAAAATACAGGAAAAAAACACAACTCTTACAAACTCATTTTAACAACAAAAAAGAAAAAAAAACTACATTTTATAAATATTTAATTATTTATTAACAAAATTATAATATAATATAATATAATATAATATAATATAATATAATATAATATAATTCATTCATTCATTTTCTTTTCGGCTTAGTCCCTTTATTAATCCGGGGTCGCCTCAGCAGAATGAACCGCCAACTTATCCGGCATTTGTTTTACGCAGCGGATGCCCTTCCAGCCACAACCCATCTCTGGGAAACACATCCATACTTTCTCATTCACACACATACACTATGGACAATTTAGCTTACCCAATTCACCTGTACCGCATGTCTTTGGACTGTGGGGGAAACCGGAGCACCCGGAGGAAACCCACGCAACCACGGGGAGAACATGCAAACTCCACACAGAAATGCCAACTGGCCCAACCGGGACCTGCCCCAACCGGGGATCGAACCAGCGACCTTCTTGCTGTGAGGCGAACGTGCTACTCACGCGCCACCGTGTAAAAAGTGTATAAGTGTATAAGTGTATAAATATAAATTTATCAAGATTTTATATTAAATAACATTACTGATCAATATGCACGTTTATATGATTTATTTACAATATAGTTTGTAAAATATTCTTTTTAGCATGTATAATATATGAGACTTTTTTTTTTTACCAAACAAGTGGATCTAATTGGATTTGCATTGTAAACCTTAAATACAAGTAAAAAAAATTATGTATTTTTTATTTCGTGGGCAAGGAGGGTCATCTCCTTTCATCAATTTATTCCAACAAGTAGTGCACAAATCAACATATTAATCAGGCAAGTGAAAGTCTCTTCTTTTGAGCGTGGGAATAGTAGTTTACTTAGTAAACGGATAGCTTCAAGCAGACTGAGTGCAAAGTCACTTCTCTTATTGATAGTCGTGTTCATCCACAGGTTAGAAGGAACATCCTCAGGTTAAACAGTCTCAGAAACAGGGGAACATCCATGGAGGACAGGGAATCAAGGGGGAGGTGAGTGGAACCGTCAAACTTCGATCCCAGCCAAAGAATGACTTGGATCTCAGAGTTTATATGGGGAGCATAGATGAGGGGATCAAGGTGCACAGGATTAAAACTCAGGAGATGGTGATCAAGCTTGATGAGAGGGAGCTGGAGATGGGGAATGGAGATTGGTGCAGAGAGATTGGTAGGTGGAGCAGCAGGAATGAGCCGGGAATGTGACAATTGGATTAAAGTTACAAATATTTGTTAACTAATTAGCAAATGTTTATTTCCTTTCATATCATAAAATTAAATTCAATAAATCAAACAAACAAGCAAATTAATGATAAGAGGGATCATAACATCTGTGAAATCTTCATAAATTACCAATGGGTCAAATCTTCATTTGGTATAAATATACACTCAAGCCTGTATACAAATACATATTCAAGTATTTATACCCTTGGCAATTTCTGACACATTTATTTTTATTAGACCAGCATTTTTTTTACCAGAAATGACAGGTTTCTCCCAATAGATAATGCTACAAACAAGGGGCATCATGTGAAAAAATATATATAATTCTCAGATTTAATTTAAATTTGAACAAAAAGTCAGAATTTGCTAAGGGTATGAATAATTTTGTGCTTGACAGTATATTATGCACAGTATCCACTAAGCCATGACTTGCTATTTATCAATGAAAACTGTGGGTATGTGTGGATGAACATGAGTGAGAATGTGCCATATAGTGACACAGAGCACAAATGAAATAACACCAGTTCGTCTGATGACAAAAATCAAGCATTTCATTATTTCAAATGAACTTTCACTTTTTGTAGCTATACTCTTGATTCTTGTGCACATAAAAAGCCACACGGAGATCAAGCAGTGTGGCATACGCACACATACACACACCACACGCAAACACACACACACAGGCCTCCCTCGTAGCCATGCTGGAGTGAAGCCCTGACCTGGCAGTGTGTTGAGTTGGGGCTGAAACAAAGCAGCTCCCCAAAAGCCTGACCTCTAATTAATACTCTTGGCAAAGTGGCCCTTCACAAGACATTACAGTGATACATGTGTTCAGTGCAGAGCTCCTCCGGCCAGCGGCGCGCGCAAGGCTGTGGGGCGATGGGGGTGGCGCAGGTCTGGGATCAGGCACTGCCCACCGCCTGCTGTCACAGTCCATCTCTGTCTGCACCGGTGGCAGCAGAAGTGTGGAATGACGGAGTGAAAAGGCAGACGGGCAGCCAGAGGAGAGGCAGGCAGTAACAAGCTGCTTGCTAGTGCTGCGAACGGGTTAAAACACTCAGGGGGAATTTTATTTGAACCCATAAGTCATTGTGGAAGAAAACAGAATGTGAAACAATCTTTTCCAGAATGTGCTGGGGGGGTTTTATGCTCGTCGTCGTGTGATGTGGTCAATGTGGAAGTGTGAAGAACAGCCCAAGAAAAACTGTTTAGCCACTTTTACACTCATGAGTACATTTATGGTTTTACATCTTCTGTGGAGCACCAAAGGAGTAGAGCAAATTATACATTATTATTATTATTATTATTATTATTATTATTATTACCTAAAAGAAGTATCTAATGGATAAGTAGTACTGTAGTATCTTTTAAAAAGGCACTAGTAGCTTAAGAATAAGAATTTGTATTGACAAAAAAAGAATAGGTACAAATACTTGGAGGAAACTAGAAACAAGCACTAGTACAGTAGTGGCATAAAAATATGCTAAGATATTATATACTGTAGATAGAATTTAAAACTGCTTGCCATAAAATGAGATGGATTCCAGGAGTTGACTGGTGAGATTAATAAATCTTTCAGAGTAGTTTTGTGGACTAAATCAACCAGCTAAACAAATTCGACTGAAAATAAGAATTTGTTCACAAATCAGATCTCAATGTCTCCTGACTAAATGTAAAAAAAAGAAAAGATGAGAAAAAAATAAAGAAATATAAAGAGAAAGAAAATTATAAAAAGTAAATAATTCGAATGTATTTAAATTAAAACATTTAAACCCGTACTTTTGAATAATATTTATTAAAATAAAATAAAAAACATAAAATAAATAAATAAATAAATAAATAAAATAAAACAAATAAAATAAAATAATACAAATAAAATAAATAAATTAAATAAATAAAATAAAATAAAATAAAATAAAATAAAATAAAATAAAATAATTCAGCTGGACGATGCCTGAATGTTTGTTAAATCGCTGCAGATGTATTTACAGATGAGCAGGAGGTGTGAGTATGAGACATGAGAGCAGAACGCAGGACTCTTGAAGCTGTCTGAAGCCATCGCTGCTACAGACTCCTAATTGCTCATGATGGAGATCGGTTGCTCAGGCAAGGAAAACTGACGCTTTTCTGCCCCTCCACATCTCTGTCATCTTTAAGTTTTTGTGATGACGGCAGCTTTTGTAAGACAAAGTGTGTATGAGTGGGTCATGCATCAATTACAAAATTATGAAATCAATATATGGTACATTTATAGTTTTTGTTTTGTTTTGTAAGTGTTACCATATAACTTGTTTTAAATGCGTCATATAGGTTAATATTACATACCTAGGGTTTTAAATGATTGAAGAAAATGATAGAGATAAAGATATTTTAGATATTATCAGGACATTTCTAGAAACTTTACAGAACTGAAAATAACTAGAATAACAGGGGAACAGCTGACATTAAAATGCATAAAAATAAAAATAAAACAAAACTACAAAATCAAATAAAATGAGCATAAAATAACTGTTTGTTGTTTTGCTACATATTTAAAGTCTATAGATATTAACAACTGCAGATTAATAATTCAAGATTTTTACAAGTACAGGTAAATATCATTACAATTCCAGTTGAAGTCTGTCTATTCTATTCTAAAAAACAACCTTGATAAAAAACTCGAAATACAAAAATAAATAAACAATAGTGAAAACGAAATAGTGCTGCTTGCCTTTTGGAAGCAGAGGGAAATGGGTTCATTAGAAAAGCACAAATGTCTGCCTCTTGCCTCTTTTGGCTGTGCGGACGTTGGCACAGAGCCATCAAGGGAGACGGGCCTCTTTCCGCTCACTTATTGATTGTTTCCTGGTGATGCTCCTATGGAATCCAATCTGGGGAAGATTTTTCACTGGCGCAGTCCTGAGTCAAGAGCTCCTTTCCTAAAATAGGCCGGCTGAACTAAACTTAGTAGCAAACACAGGCTTACCACAGGCAAACGATCAGATATCAACACTGATTTGTGGCTAAGCAAATAAAAGGAAGCGCCATTATAGATACCAAAACAGTTCCGTTCAGTTACGCTAATTAAATTACGCCTGATGTCCAGTTTGTTTTACGCTACTATTACTGAGAAAACCTGCTTTATCCGTTTTGCTTTGTGATAGGCTTCACTGACCTGCATAAAGACTGCTGTCTGATTGGCTGACTGCATGATGCTAAAGGAGCCACCAAACTTTGACTCTTCCACCTTCACTGACTTTTTTTAAGGCTCTTTGAGTTCAGTCTTTCCCCAGTTTGACCCAGAATGACAAAATAATTATAAATTACTTTCATCACTAGAGTGAACTTGACGAGAGTCCACACAAGACTAGAGTCCACACAATAAGCTCCTTAACAAAGCCTTCAGCTGATGAGAGGTTTGGTCACTAATACTGGGATGTCAGTCCTAAATCTCTTAAACATAGAGACACTGTATGTTCCCGATACCTGTCCTGATCACTGCTGAACTGGTGACCCAACCGCACTGCTGAACCGATTATTAACTACTTTTGGCCAAATTTTGCTTGGTAGCATACATGTTCAGTAAAACTTGCATTACAACACATCACCCAAAACGTAATTGTTCAAAGGACAAAAACAGCAAGACCGTGAGAGATTAAAGGCACAATATGAAGTTTTTGCTGCGAGAGGGCGAATAGTCAAATGAATCAAAGGTGTACTTTGATGACGCCGTGAAGAATCATGGAGGTTGTCGTCATGAGTGTGGAATGATGATGGTTGTCGTCTTCACATACAACAGGCCAGAAGTCATATTGATGGATGAGCTAGTTTCTCAACTGGTGGATCGCCAAACCGTAATTTGTGAACCATTGAGTGTTCATGAATCAATATGTGAACATTTTCAGTGGTGGTGTGGAGTCACTGCATAAAGTCCTGTCACTGTCATTAACACGGCGCAGCTTACGAGTGTAAGCTGGAAGTCAGCTTGGTAGATGAAAAATTTGGTGGACACTAAGCCTGCACAATACTGTACATCTTTGAGCATTGATATCGCAAGGTGTGTGTCCGCAATTGTCACATCGCTAGATACTGTATGCAATGTTGAGTTGTAATTATAGGAACCACAGGTCAAAACACATGAGATTTGTGGAGACTCTGCAGAATTTAAACCCAATAGAGTGAAAGTCAATTATCTGCATGTGACGATGTAAGCATTTTAATACAGTTCAAAGCATTTTAATAGAGTATAAAGAAGTTTAACAAAGATCCATTTATTGAGCACTTTATATGATGAAGACTATGCATTGTTAATGTTCATTTAATTATTAAATGTCTGTAATACTGTTAAACTCTGCCTAGAAAACCATAAATCACTGTTTATTTCACTTTAATGTTTGCTCAATTGTGTGGCAATATATTACATATAAATGTCATTTTTTTCCAATATCGTGCAGCCCTAGTGCACACTGTACATCATTTCATTATAAATAAAAAGCGAAATATATTACCAGCATTCAACTTACTTTAAAACAATTGTGGTGGCATATGTCACTTTATTAGTATCTTCTCGTATGAACAAAATCTAGTTTAAGGCTGCTTTTTAATGTTTATTCATCAGTATTAATACTATTCTTTGTACAGTATGCATGTGAACGTTAAGTAAAACTGTATTTGTGTTCATATTTCAATATGTTCAAGGATTGATGATTGGATGGATGACTTTTAAATAACACTGAGAATTATTCAGTAATGTATTACATTTTTGAACATTATTACATGGTCTTTTTGTGAATGACCATCCTTTGTGTCTGTCTTGAATGGGTTAGTGACATTGTAAAGATGCAATTTTCCAGATTTGGAACTAACAGCTTTTCTTTCTATGGCTGAAGGGCTCATCCCTTTGGCCTTTATCTGGACACCCTGCTGTCAGATCAACAGTGTTTCATATCGACATTGATTTGTGGGTAATAAAATAAAATAAAGCAGGATCATGAATATAAAAACAGATCTGTTCAGTTACACTGTGTTAATTGAATTCTGCCTCACATTCAATTTGATTTGCTCTACTATCACTGAGAGGAATACTATAGGAGAAATGCCAGATCTGTGATTCTTGTCTAGCTAAGCATTCGCAGAAACAAATTTCAGCAGCCCTGGTCATGTGGCGATGAATAAAGATAAATAAAGACTCAATAATGCTCTCTGCATGACATTCATTTTTCCTCTTGGATTAAGCTCAGCAAACCTGAACTCCATGATATCTCAATGACTAAAACACACCAGGCTAGAAATGCATATGACGATTCCTGTGGTGATGAGATGCAACATCTGTTTGGTCAAAGAAATGCTTTCTCTGCCAGCCATTTTCTAAGCCTGGCAATTTTCTTCTCCCAACAAGATGGTTTTGTGAATTGGAAGGAGCAATGCACATGTCATATACATCGCCTCTCATATCTCTCAAAGGCGCATTATCAGTAAACAAGGCGGTGGTCTGCAGGTTAGCTGAGCCATGCTCTCCCGCAGGTGTGATTCCTACTGCGTTTGCCCACAGTCATTTTTTTTTTTTTCTGGGGACGATGAGGGCAGAGGACATTATGGGGGCTGGATAATCCCATAAAGAGCAGTGATTGGCCAGGACGAGGGCTGAGACACAGCTGGATGGGAAACATGTGAGCCAGGGTCTAAATTGGCACTAGAATAGCAGGATTAGGGAGTCAGGAAGATTTTCCTAAGTGAGAATCATGAGGATCATGAGTGCTGTTTACTCCACTTTGCAGCTTATTCTGCACAAGAACCGCCCACTTCCACAGATAACATCTGACTGAACAAAAGTGTTTAGCTCTTCTTTTTTTTGATACCCCAATGGATGAGCTTAAATTATAAATGAACAATAGTTTGTAGTTGTAGAAATAAACCATTGCAAAAAAGGTCAATTATTTAAATAGTCGGTAACACTTTATTTTGATTATCCATTTGAGTATTAGTAGACTGTCTGCTTAATTTCTGTTGATACTGACATTCAACAGACATTTAACAGACTATAAGAAACTTTGCAAGTACATGTCAACTTACACTAACCCTAGCCCTAACCCCAACCCTAACCCCAACCTAACAGTCTACTTATAATCTATTGAGAATTATTTCCAATTTAACTTAAATTCAACAAACGGACTATCAAAATAAAGTGTGACCAAATCGTCTGTTATAATATGGACCAAAGATGAGAGCAAGTTTAGTAAACAAAAACAAAAACTAAGACCAAACTATTCAAAAATAGTTTTGTTAACTGAAAAGACAAAAAACAAAACAAAACAAAAAACACAATATATGAAAATTAAATCTAAATAAACAAACACTGAATGAAAAATAAAAATAAAATTCACAATTAACAAACACTCATTCTATGGCAGAAAATCACACCTGTAACAATTTAAAGAAGTGCATGTAGATGGCACTTGTATTACCAGTGAAATGCATAATTTATATGTTTATGTATATATATATATATATAAACATAAAACATTAGTTCATGTGTTTCATCCGTTGCCAAATAATGTAAACTAGGCATGTTTAACTACATATACAATGTTAAAATGAAGATGTTGTTCTTAATTCCTTGTTTACTTTAAATAATACATTCATATTCTGTTAAATATATAAAAAATGCTGTCAATAAAATGTACTTAACAAAACTCTTAACTAAAGCTAAAAAAAAACTTAATGAAATGATCTAAACTAAACTGAAATGTACAGCAAATATAAAAATAGTATTAAAAATTAAAATGCAAATCTATAAAAACCTTGGAAGAGAGGACATATTTTGTTGTCTGTAGACACAAACACCTTTGAAAAGGTTTACATTTTCGCCATAAATAATCACAGATTTGAGCAAAAATAAGTTAAAAAGTAACTTGTAAGCAGATTATTTTCAGAAGTAACTTTTGAGCACATCCCTGTACAAGTGGTCAAAACCTGTGGACTCAGTATGTGATAGCCACAGTAGTAATATACCTACTCTCAGGACAGAAGAGGCATTTATAATTACGGAGGCCTGTGCCCCCCCTCAGCACTCTTGAGTTCAGTGGTGACAGCAGCAGTGTCTCAACACTCGGCTGGCATCAGTATTCCTGACATGAACGTGGCTGCAACCCCAGCAAGCCCAGGCCTCCTAATTAGTGCCAATTGGTGTTGATGTCTGCGGGCTCTCCCTCTCTTCTCTGTGCTCCGCCTGCAAGCAGAAGCGCCCCAGTCTCCTCAAATCTCATGTGAAAGACAGAGCTGGAGGAGTCAGCGAGACCCCGCAGCCACACCGAGGCCATGGAAGAGCACGACAGCCAGGCCACAGCCTATTTTTAATTCTGTGAAAGAGATTTTTTTTTTTCTGCTTGCCTGGTCACCTCGGCTTCAGGTCAAGGTGAAATACTGCCCTCTGCTCAGATCTTCATGCTTAAAGGAGACATTCTAAACTGACCACATGAAAATGAGACTGAAACAGATGATTAGGAGAGTTATGCCAGTCATAATAATTCTCTTAACCCAGTTAAATGATCATTGACTAACCTAAGTATATCATTAATGGGTTAATTTGCCCCAAAGGTGTAAATATTGAGCATCCTGGGAACCATCAAAATGTTAAGAGTGTAAAATCCATAAGTATCTGCCAAGCTGAACCTAGAGTTAAGAGTATGACTACTGTAATTTCAACAAATTTGCCTTTAATACAAATGCTGAACCCTTTGCATCCAACATATATATTTATTCACTGTCATAACCTAAACTGTAAATTAAGGATTAAAGAAAGTTCAGAGTTTCCTACTGACATTAAATACTACAGTACATTGTGGCAGCATTCATGTGTATTCGTCAAATAATTAATAGAAATCTTTTCCACGGCTAAGAGATGAAATACAGCACAGTCAACATATTATGTTTTCTGTTTGTTCAAACTACTCATTTAAAATGAGCTAAAACAACAGTTCTTGATTTTTTTTTTCGGGGACAATGTAATTGTTTTATGTTAAATACACTTAATTTTTTTTTAAACTAACTTAATTTAATTTAAAACATAATTCCTTCATGTTGTCCCAACACAAATCAATTGCATGAACCCAGCATTTTTTACAGTGTAGATGTTATTGCAGAATAAAGACTGACAGGTTTATGGTGAAGCAGAGTTTTATATTCTATAAAAACAACCTCCAGTATGTACTTTTTTTCTCTCTTTATAACACAGTTACTTTCTACATAACAAAAAAATAAATAAATAAAATAAAATAAATAAGTGAAGTTTATTAATAAACTAATTTCGAGAGGATCACGTGCTTATGATTGCTTGCAGCTGGTCCCGCATTATTCAATTTACGATTCCTAAGCTACTACAAATACCTTAAGTTCCATATAAAAGCCATCATCATTTTGAAGAATCCCCCCTTCCACACCTACTCCTCCTCCTTTCCTAGATGGGTGGCACGGTGGCCCAGTGGTTAGCACTGTTGCCTCACAGGAACAAGAATGTCACTGGTTCTAGTCCTTACCAAGCCAGCTGACGTTTCTGTGCGGAGTATACACGTTCTCCCCGTGCTCACGTGGGTTTCCCCCAGTTTCCTCCCAATGTCCAAAAACATGCAACCTAAGTTAATTGACTAATCCAAATCGGCACTATAGACATGCTCCTAGTAAGCAGTAATCTCTTCATAGCAATCACTATCTGTTCATTAGCTACCCGTGGGGGAGTTCACGAGATCTACCTGAGCTCAAACTCTCCTCTCGCCTTGCAAACGGGAGGGATTTTTTATTCAACAAAAAGAATAAAGACAAAGCTGGCAGAAAAGAAAATGGTTGAATGGAGCATAAGCCAAACAATCAGAAACAGTGCAGCAACAGACAAGCATTTACATGGACATGAACATATTCCTTGATTCAATACTTAGATGAGCCTGTGTTATTAGACTCAGCGGTTATTATTTCGGAATAACATAGCTTGCAATGTGACTGACCAATCAGAATCAATTATTGCAGACAGTCATGCAATAATGCAATATAACAAACTATGCTACTGTTAGAGAGGGACATGACTAAGCCATGGGATGCTTAGACAGTGTGTGTGACCTAAAACAAAAATATTTTTTAATTCATTTAGCATACTCAGAATTGCGCAGTGTTTTCCCAGAAACATGAAGTGTTTATATGAAGTGTTTAGCTGCATATGGAGACGAAAAAAGTGTCTCCTACAGGTGGCGCAAGCTAAAAATCCACTTAGAATTGTTAAAGTAGCGAATAAAAATTCAGACAACATGAGCTTTTGAACACGTTAGTTATTGTAGTTCAGTTATAGGAACCATAAGGGCACCCAAAGAACTGCATTTGTAAGATACGGCCTACTCTAAAGTACGAGCAAATTTAGTAGTTCAAGGTACTTCCGAAAATGGTTCTAGGAACTATGAATCACTGGATACCCCTAATAGTGAAAAAAAAGAGAAACATTGGTTTTTCTCTTTCAAGGTTCTAAAATTTGCAGGAGTACTTGAGCTTCAACTGAGACGTATCAAATTTGCAGGGTTTCTGGCACATACAGCGCACATGATACAAATTTCAACTCAATTTTTCTAACCTTGTGTACAGTACATGCAGTTTAGACTACTTAAGTGCTATTTACACTAGTGTGATTTTGCATTAAAATGCATACAATTTTTTATGGTTATGCCTGGCATCCACTCTACTCCAGGATCTTTGGCTCATGGAAGTATTTTGAAAACCAAAAGGCAAATTTTTTGTTTTAAAATGCTGGATCTGTTTCCGTGTGAACTGAAATGCAAACCTTTAAAAATGGAGTTGTGGCTATTACTTACAATCGCTCTCTGACTGGTCTCCTGGACTGTTGCATATCATTATCTGATTCATCAATATCCTCTCATATTATGCAACCATTAGACTTCAATTATGGATGCTGACAAAATATGCACATACCCAGGGAGTGTAAATGATCATGTGTTCTGTATTTTAGGTTGCATAGAGTGAACAGAGACAGCTTTTTCTGAAACACAACTAAACATTCTAAAATGTTGTTTTTTAATGAAAATGCACTAGTGTAAACACACCTTAGTTTACCCACATACTTTTGCAACACTGGATCAGGCCATTGTTTCATAGTCAGAAAAGAAACCAAGAATGACAACAACATACTGAACAGTTCATGCATGAATGGACTAAAAGATAACTACATCTGTATTTCAATAGGCCACAAAGCAAATGTCAAGTGACAGCGAATATTGTGATGCCCAGTGAAAACGGCAGGCAAAGTTTAATGCTGTCCAGACAAGGACAACTCGTACAGGCTATTTGAACACAGAGCTGCTACCATAACTCAAGATCCCCAAACTCATAGGTTGAGTTATAGCTGTGTCAACTAGAGAGAGGAGGAAACGTCTTTTTTAAAGTCATGCATGCTGTGAGGTGTTTATTTATAAAACTTTCCTCCATTTAAATCAGTATTGTCCTGAATGATATGGATGTATAAACGACAGAGTGATTTATAGGGAATAGTGCGAAATATTGTAGAAATGTTGGCAGGTGTGTGAAGGCCTTGTCCAGGGGCACTCGCTTCAATTCTTGATTTACATGTAGAGCAACATATCGCTTGGCGACAAAAAGTAACTAATATACAACTGCACAGTTAACAAGGTCGACTGTAACAGCAACAAGATGTCAATACAAAAATGGATGAATTCATTGTGTGTGGCAAATCATGTGCCTTAAATAAATATACACAGTATTCATTAGGGGTGTGAACCTACACTGGTCTCACGGTTTGGTTCGGTTATGATTATCATGCCATCGATTCAGTTCAATTCGTTATCTCGGTGCATCACGATGCACTGACAATGTTTTTCATACATAATTCTAATAGGTGTCAGTGTAATACCTAATACTTTTGGGATGTATAAGTGATGCAGTCAAAATAAGAGAAAATGAATATTACAAATTAGAGCAAAGCAGCAATTGCAACTTAAAACCTTGTGCTCATATTTTCTGATTCACATGAAAAGTTGAATGAACTCATACTCAGAGAACAGCTTTATATCAGTAGATTAGTGGTGTATGCTTCATTTTCTGAATTTAAATCATACTGAAAACACCTCCACATATGCACAAACAAAAATAAAGCAGTGAAGGACTTTGTCCTGGGATGCCACATCCCAAAATCAGTGAGTAATAGCTTAATACATCCATACCACTAGCTGTCAGTGTAATATCCAAGACTTCTGTGATGTATAATTGATCCAGTCAAAAAGATAAAATGAATATTACAAATCAGAGCAAAGCAGCAAACTTTGCGCTTATATTTTATGATTCACATGAAAAATCGAATTAACTTATACTGCAGTTATAAAACTGTTTTATACCTTTAGCTTACTGGATTAGTGATGTGCGCTGCATTTTCAGCATTTATAAGACAACAGTGCATCATGCAAAAAAAAAAAAACATTGTCCAAGAATGCCACATCACCAAGCAACATTCTGACCTGTCCTGGGCCCACTTTCTTCCTCTCCAGAGGGGCTGCATTCATGAATGACCACACAGCATGTCCCCAGACCCCTGACTCTCCCCATGCCTCATGTTTTGCCCCCTTCACTGCGAGCTGCACTGCAACATAAAACCACTACATTAATATCGCTTCTCCCACCGCAGCTTTACTGCGTGTCTAAAACCTGCTAATCTTTAAATGTGCGCACTGTTAACATCTGCTGCTGCTTTATGAGTCCCAGCACGCCACACAAAAAGAGGAGAAACGCGGCATAGGAACTGGATTTAATAGCGTAGTTAACAGTAATGGTGGTATCTGGTGACAAACACAGCAGAAAAAAACTCGCACGTACCATGTGTGTGTGTGCTCTCATTTATATCCCATTGTACTCCATGCGACAAGCGTTCAGAATGATAACTAACGCTCGGTGGAGGGATGTTAACATCTCAAACACGCAGCAGACATCACAAATGAGCTTGTTTGAATATTCAGAGAGCATTTTGAAGTAAGTGGGTGCCATAAGCAATGCCGGAGAACAGCATAGTGCGTTACATTCGCATATTTGCATCTGGAGTCTAATTGCATTTCATTCACTTCCATGTACAATGTGTTATAATTACTGAGCCACTGTAATGGAGGAGGAGTGGTGGAAACGAAGGCCGTGAACTGGGCGGAGGAAGATGGACGATGTGCAGATAAACCAGGAACATCAGGCCCAAACCGAGCTGCAGGGGTGGGCAAAAAAATCTGGCAACACATTAGTGGTCATGTCAGTGCCATCAGGGACACCTGGCACGGGCCGGACCAATGCCAGGAGGGAAAAGCGTGGTGACGTTGTGACTGATAGGACGGGCGTGTTGGAAACAGCTGAGATCCAAAGACAAAGTCAAAACCCTCCCTGAGCCGCCCCCACTCCTGTCTGTGGGGAAACTGAAACAAAGCAGCCATACAATGACAGACAGATGGGAGTCTCGTAAGGCACGCTTGTGTGTTTTGATTGAGGCGGTGCAAATGCTTATAATGGGGTATTTATAGCACAGCACAGTATACAGTACATGCACTCCAATGTCTGATACTCTCGACCTTTGATATCTCCATATGGTTGGCTTCCATTCCAGGTGGAGCTTAATTTCCGTAATGTAAGCTCTGTTTTTTATCATCTGAAATGTGCCACAACTTATATTCCAAAGCAACTTATACACTATAGAAGTTGTTGCTGGGAAAGTACCTTTTAATAGGCACAAAAAAGTAATATCTCTTAAATATCTCTAAAAAGTATGCATATTGCTGCCTTCTTATTTCATACCGGTATATATTGTACACCATTTACACTGGATTCCAATTAAATGCTATAGAAATTTTAAAACAAAATCACATCATCTCATCTTTTAGACCTTCTTCATGTACAATATACACCAGAAGACTGGTGAGGTCACAGGCTTTTGGTTATGTGGCTAATACACTTACTGGAGATTGCAATAGTTCAAGTTTCCATACCTTTTATCTGAAGACTTACCTGTTCTGGCATCCTTGAGTGTCATGAAAGATATATATATATATAACGAATTAAATGATGTATACTACTTGTCAGGGTTTGAGTTTGGGAAGGATGAGGCGATAAATAAATGCAAATTAAAATAAAATAAAATAAAATAAAATAAAATAAAATAATTTTAAAAAAAATTAAAAAAATTAATTTAAATTAAAAATAAAACAAAAAGCAACTAAAACCACCCCGTGGGGGCAAAACATAGCAACATAAACTGACTTGACTCAGCTTGGCTTGACTTGACAGACACAGGATCCGTAACAACGGACCAGCACCGAACAGAGCACACTGGGAGAATAAATAGACAAAGCAAAGCAATAAACTGACAAGAGGGCAGGTGAAAATAATGATAAATAATAGGATAAGAAGGTGGGTGAGAAGAGACAAAAGATGGAAGAGCACATGGTACAAAGACACAACACAAGCTCACATAAAACTGCACTAGAACACGCAGCCTATGAGAGAACTCGTTAACTGCATGTTCACATGAAACACTAAAGCATGTGGCGCATGTAAACATGAATCACACTATAAAACACAACACAACAATAGAACACAAGACATGAGCACACGATAAATGAAACACCAACTATGCATGCACACATGCAACATGCGTGTTCCGATCCCAGCGCCAACCGAAACCGACTAGACTGGAGCGCTGAGAACAAAAACACCTTGCCACGAACAAAATAACAAACACCAGGATGAGAGCACACATCCTGAGCATCCCCAGACCTCATCAAGTAGGAGAGCACACAGCCCGAGCGCGACCAAGATGACACTCATACAAAGACACACAATGACAGAAAATAAGTGACAGGAACACGACAGGACAAGACACGAGCACACGATAAATGAAAAAAAACATACCATGCACTCACACATGCAACATGCAAGTTCCAATCCCAGCACCAACCAAAACTGAAACCAACTAGACTGGAGCACCAAGAATGAAAACACCTAGCCACGAACAAAACAAGAAACACACCAGGACAAGAGCACGTATCAATTAGGAGAGCGCAAGGCCAGAGTGTGGCCAAGATGTAAGGAAACTCGAGCCGAGCACAACAAGCAAGACATGACAGGACTAGTGTCTGGACTCTGCATATTAGTACTTATATGGTAAATACTGTAGTAGAACTTTAGAAAAGCTGTGGCCTTTTTTTCTGAGAGTATACCATATATGGCAATTAACGGCAAGCTAGGAACAAATGGACAAAGTTTCTGGGTTCAGACTACACAACATCAGCCCATTTGTGGTGTGGGGTGTCGAGTTTTTTTGTAAATTACAATGAGCAATTGACTCAAAAAGACAATAGTATTCTCTGGTTTAGGATTTCATAGAGGATGAGAACCAATGCCATATCGCTTGATTACATCTTAACAGAAAGTTTGACTTTTTTATCATATATTCAGCTCTCAAACATGAAAGAGGGACATAAAGAATTATTTAATCAAGGAATGTATTATTATTATTATTATAATTATTATTATTGTTATTATTATTGTTATTATTATTATTATTTTTTTGGGAGGGCTTTCTAAAAACACAGGCAGTTTAATAATAGTTATTTTTACGACGGTCCTTTACCGACCTGCCAATACTCTCCAGTATCCTGTCTAATTAAAAGTGAAAACTACTCTAAGAAATAAATATATTAAAAAAAACATGATATTAAATTAAATAAGTCAAAGTACAATTCCCCATCTTTTAAGACTCCAACTTTTTAGATTTGCTTAAAAAGTTGCTTCAAATGCTTACTGACCGTAGAGCTTTTATACTCATACAATTGGTACATTTTAGCAAAAACTTCTATGATGTTTCTGCGAAGACAAGGTCACCAGCTGGATTCCCAGGAAACGCATTACTTGATAAAATATAAAATGAAAAAAACTTGAACACAGTGTAAATGATTCAGGAAAAGATGGATGAATAAGAAGACAAATTTGATTGTCAAATTCAAGATTCCTGAACTATGAACAAGCAAGCTTTGAGGCATAGAATACCCCTTTTATTGTCCTTCTAATAATCAAAATATCTTTGTAAAACATCTCCCAGATTGAATCTGCAAGATGGATTTAAAATATAAAAAGTGTTAAATGGAGCTGAGAAAAGTCTCACTGGTACATTTATGCATTTGCCAGACATTTAAATTATGACACACTGCATTCAAGATATACATTTTATTAGTTCCTTGGAAATTGAACCCAAAACAATGATCTTCTGCACCAGTTCAAATGACTACTGTATATTCTCATTTCATATCAACCGAATGCATCCTTGATTAATAAAAGAACTATTGTCTTAAAGTGAAAGGCAAAAGTGTTTAATAAGCATTTTTATTTTAATATACAGAAAACATAAAATATACAATTATAATGTACTTTATCAATTTGTGTCTGTAGATACAGTTGAAGTCAGAATTATTAGGCTACATTTGATTTTTCCCCCCCAACATTTCCCAAATGATGTTTAACAGAGCAAGGAAATTTTCACAGTATTCATTCATTCATTCATTCATTTTCTTGTCGGCTTAGTCCCTTTATTAATCCGAGGTCACCACAGCGGAATGATCCGCCAACTTATCCAGCATTTGTTTTACGCAGCGGATGCCCTTCCAGCCGCAACCTATCTCTGGGAAACATCCATACATTCTCATTCACACACATACACTATGGACAATTTAGCTTACTCAAGTCACCTGTACCGCATATCACTGCGGCGCCCAATTTTCACAGTATATCTGATAATATTTTTTCTTCTGGAGAAAGTCTTATTTGATTTATTTCAGCTAGAATAAAAGCAGTTTTTAATTTTTGAAAAAAACATTTGAAGGTCAGAATTATTAGCCCCTATTTTTTTTTGTATCTCGATAGTCTACAGAACAAACCATCTTTATACAATAAATTGCCTAATTACCCTAACCTGCCTAGTTAAACTAATTAACCTAGTTAAGCCTTTAAATGTCACTTTAAGCTGTATAGAAGTGTCTTGAAAAATATCTAAAAAAATATTATATACTGTCATCATGGCAGATATAAGAAATAAGTGGTTAGGAATGAGTTATTAAAACTATTGTTTAGAAATGTGTTGAAAAAAAACTCTCTCCGTTAAACACAAGTTGGGGAAAAACAGGGGGGGGGGGGTCTAATAATTCAGGGGGGCTAATAGTTCTGACTTCAACTGTAAATATGAAAATCAAATTTTCTCCTGCATGAGCGATAATTGTCCACAACAGCTTTTTTTGTGTTCTTACATAATAGATATATTCGCTTATACATTATATACACAGTATATACATTAGCATATACAGTATATACATTCAACATTCATTTTGTTCAACATTTTATCCATGCGGGTCTCACTTTATATTAAGTGTCGCTTATACCTGTGAACTTACATGGTAACTAGATGTGTAAGTAGTATGTAACTACAGTGTATGTACACACTGGTACATAGTATTTACTTGTGTAATACTGGTGTAACTACACTCATGTAACAACCCACTGAATAGTATTTGTAAGTACAAATGTGTAACAGGACATTGGTAACAACACTAGGAAAGTACATCTGTAACAAGAATTATGTAAGTACCAGTGTACTTACATGGTAAATCCACAGGAACTGTCCACTCAATA
>CAIGQQ010033238.1:3325316-3337691 GCA_903798035.1 Danio albolineatus
AATTAATTAATTAAATAAAATAGCAAACAATGCATCTCAGCTGGTTTGAAAACCAAAAATATAATTAAGATTAAAGCATCTGCCAAATAAATTTAAAAAATAATTAAAAAAAATAATAATAATAATTAAATAAAAAATAATAATAAACAAACTTAAAATAAAAAATAAAAATAAATAAATAAATAAAACTAAATAAAATAGCAAACAATGCATCTCGGCTGGTTTGAAAACTAAAAATATAATTTAGATTAAAGCATCTGCAAAAAATAAATTAATTAATTAATTAAACCAAAAATATAAAAACATAAAAATGAATTAACACAACAATCCTTAGACCATGAAGCTCTTTACAGTATATGGGCTTATATGTGTGTTTAGGTGCCCTTATATGACACAAGAGCAAAAAAAGGGATTTTTTTTTCACTTGAGAGGTCCTGGTTACATTCATGTTGAAATGTGCGTCGAATAAGAAAGAGGAAAGAAAGAATAAAAGAATCTGTATGCACGCTCTTTTTGCGATAATGTTTGACACAGACACAACACAATCAGAGGCCTCAAAATACAACACAGATGTTGACTGCGAAACTGCATCTTAATTACCATACAAACTGCTCTACTTGAGCGAGGCGTTTAAAACACCCTCGTGAGGAAGTTCACTCAAGCAATTCCACAGATTACGCCTAATGAACAATATTTCTCTGCTCCTATTTAGCGCTCATTAAAATGTAAAAGGCTTTCATTCCCAAACATCCCTGCCATAAATATTACCCTCCACTGAGTGAGTCTGGCAAAGTGGGCCAAATAATAGGTCTGAGATGGGGGAGCTGGTTTATTATATCACACAGACTGCTGGATGAATTATCTTTGTTTTATATATTTAAAAAATAATAATATAACAAAGAAAATTATCAGCTCAAATTAGACGATGTGTGACGGCTGAAGAGAAAAATAAACAATGGACATATACTGTCATTCATTCATTCATTTATTCATTTTCTTTTTGGCTTTGTCCCTTTATTAATCTGAGGTCTCCACAGTGGAATGAACCGCCAACTTATCCAGCATATATGTTTTATGCAGCAGATGCCCTTCCAGCTGCAACCCATCTCTGGGAAACACTTATTCACTTATATTAAATATACACTTATTCACAATCATACACTACGGACAATTTAGCCTACCCAATTCACCTACAGTATGCCACATGTCTTTGGACTTGTGGGGGAAACCAGAGCACCCGGAGGAAACCCACCCGACCATGGGGAGAACATGCAAACTCCACACAGAAATGCCAACTAACCCAGCCGAGGCTTAAACCAGCGACCTTCTTGCGGTTTTATATATTAAAAAAAAAACTGCTTCATAACACCCAAGCTTCTTCTGGACTATAGTCCTCTGGACAACTATAGTATACACTATTACACAATTTTTTTTTACTATTTGACACTATACAGTGTCATGTTTATGGTTTCTGTCACCTAGAATCTGCTTAATTGCAAATACTTTTAAAGAAACATTTTTATTTTTATTTACCATCTGTACAGTTAAAACAATAAACAATGCACACATTGCAGTTAAACTATCTGTATTTTCATACATTAAATATCCTTCTGCTTAGTCCCTTATTTACAGTATAAGGGGTCGCCAAAGTGGAATAAACAGCCAACTATTCCAGAATGTGCTTTACACACATACTCATACGCTACGGCCAATTTTGTTTACACAATTCACTTATACCGCATGTTTTTGGACTGTGGGGGAAACCAGAGCACCCGGAGGAAACCTACAGAGAGAATATGCAAACTCCACACAGAAAATCTAACCGGCCCAGCCAGGACTCGAACCAGCAACCGTCTTGCTGTGAATGTCAGTGCTAACCTCTGAGCCCCTATGCAGCACACTAGATGTACTGTTTTTAGATATGTATTTTTATTGTTTACTTTATTTTCCACTTACTTAAATGTATTTTTGTCCTCTTTGTATGTACCCTGAGCTCCTGTAAACCACAAATCATTTAAATATGTAAAATATGACTTTTGGTTTCGGCAAACAACTGATGACTAGGGCCAGACGGAATCTGTGGACATTTTGTGCTATTTCTGCAGAGTATTTTGTTAAAAATCTGCAGATTTATGTGGAATGATTTTGGGAATATCGTAACTAAAACCTTAATATATGAAATAAAAAGGTATTACTTTTTAACTTGTATTTAATTTTTACAATGTGAATCCAATAAGATCCACTTTATTTGGTAAACAAAGTCTCTCGTAATAAATCTCTACTAAAAGACAGAAAATAGTACTTTACAAACTGTATTGTAAATAAATCATATGATTATTTTATATTAGTCAATAATATTACTGAAATTAATTTAAAAACTGAATAAATATACATTTACACATATTTACACCAGTAAATAAACAGAATCAATGATGGGTTAAAAATTTGCAGAAATCTGCGTGCGCAGATTCTGTGTGGGCCTACTGATGATCTTTAATTAGAGTTGGGTGTATTTAGTTACATGACTAGTGAGTGTAATTAAATTCCCTTTAAACTGAAAAAGTAATTACTTTTTATTTTTAGGTAACTCAATTATAGTTGCTCGCAAAGTGATAGTTCATCCAAAAATAAAAATGATGTCATCATTTACTTACAGTAAATATAAAGGGTAAGTAAATGACACCTTATCGAAAGTTCTAGCTGGTTTATAATGCAAGCCTATTGGATGAATTATCTTTGTTTACCTAAAGATCACACAACAAAAGAAAAGCAGAGCTCAAAGCAGCCCACGGAACGCCGCAGCAGATGAAAACAGGAAAGGATGGAGGTGGAGAAGAATCCACAAAAAGGATTACTTAAAGATTTTCCAGCCAAACGGCGATCTATATACAACTAAAAGACAATCAATCGCTCCTCCTCCCCAGGCTTAAGTTAAAGGATTATCAATCTACTAATTACGTAAACAAGTCATCTGTGCTCTAATTTATACATCATCAATATCCCGGTTCTACAAGTTTTTACCATTAATTAAGTTAATTAACGGTTTGTGAATACAGATTTCTTTTTAAGCTCGATTTTATTATGTTGGATGATTTAATGCAAGTGGAATGCATTGATCATATGTAAAAATGTTTGATGATAATGTGTTGTAAAACAATATTGTCAATAGTTTTGTGCATGTATCAAACAATCAAACCTTTATAACTTCACAAAACAAATGATGAGTGGAAATACTTGACATGCAGCTGTCACAGACAAACTCGATGGGAAATTGTGATTACGTTGTCTCACACACAGGAAATGTGAGTTTATTGGCATTTGTGTAAGAGATCTCTCACCCCATGCTGCGACTGCCAGGCCAGTGCCATCTGCTCATCCCAGCCAGCCTCACAGAGGAAGCCCAAGACTATGCCACCATAGGTAATCCCACTACCCACAATTCCCAGCACCTCGGGGTCAGTCCCTGACAGCTTGCTGGGCCTCGGCATAGAGGAGACAGTGGGAGACCGACACAGGAGAGCATCTTTCAGACATGACAGAAACATGATCACATTGACATGATGAGAAATGGCACATCTCGGATTTCTGCTTAAATGTGTTGTTTACACCACATACAGCTCATCTTGTGTGACTTGAATAACTAATTATTGCTGTAATTAACGTTACCGAAATAATTAGTCTCTGGAAATGTGGCCTAATTCTACCCAACGTGATAGAAAATGTCTATACAATGTCATCATTTTAATGACGTTCACTTTTGTCAGATTCAATGTGATCAAAATATTAAATGGATAGTTCACAGAAACATTTATATTCTGTCATTATTTACTTCAACGCATAAGATAACATGTTTTTGAATAGTAGACATATTTTATGCATGCAATATATATATATATATATATATATATATATATATATATATATATATCTCAGTATGCATTGACTTCTAAAACATTCTTTGGTCCCACTTTATATTAAATGGCCTTAACTATCATGTACTTGCATCAAAAAATAAATACAATGTACTTACTACTACTACTACTACTACTAATAATAATAATAATAATAATAATAATAATATTAATAATATTAATAATAATAAATCATAAGTTAATAAGAATAAAGTTAAGTACAAGTTTGGTGGTATCGGTAGGTTTAAGGGTGGATTAAGGTGAAAGGGATGGTCAACAGTGTATTTACAAATGTAATTAATAAGAAATTAATTACAGATGCAAGTACATACAGGTATTTAATCAAGCATAAGTATGATGTGAGAACATGTATTTACACAATAAGTACATTGTAACAAATCATTAATTTTGGTGTAAGTACATATTAGTTAAGGCCACTTAATATAAAGTGGGACCCATTCTTTTTCCTAAAATGGATGTCGATGGCTACAAGTCTACAAGTTTTCAAATCTTCTAAATACAGGGGTCGAGAACCTTTTTTTATCAAAGAGCCATTTCTGATTTTTTTTTAAGCAAATGCATTTTTTTTAAAGAGCCATTAATATATCTATATTACTGATAATTATATGTATTCATTTACAACTGTGCTGTAAAACTACAGCAATTGTTAATAAACAGTGCACTTGTAAATTTTACTGCGTCTTTTTTACAGTACACTCATGAATGCTGTTTAAATTTTCGCTTATGAGGTTACAATAGAAATGTAAGCTGTTTGTCCTTTGTTGGCATCGCGATTCAAGTTTATCATAGTGTGGCGCACACGAACTGATCGAAACGTCCGAATAGTTCCTATTCATTTTTTTGTAAAAAAAATTACACTAAAAAAAGGAATTGTAATATATTTTCAATAGGACACTTTTGGATTTGTGATGGTTATAATTTTTTATCATTTGTTTTTTACCATTTAAAAAGTGATGGTTATAATTTTTTAAACCGCAAAATTGAAGGGAGACAGCTAGAGAGCTATTCATTTTTTGGTCAAAGAGCCACATGTGGCTCACGAGTCATATGTTCCCTACCACTGTTCTTAATATATTAGAAAAAAGAAACCTAAAATAGCTTTAAATTCATAAACACTACAGAAAGACTCCTATTTTGTCCATGTTATGCATAGACAGCAGTCAAATTGGATCCCAATAAATTATGATATCAAATGAACATGAAATGGTCAAAAAAGCAAGACTTGACAGAAACACATGTAAATTGCTTGTCTTTAAGGTCACTGAGCTATGCATATGGACATGTTTGTATGTATGAATCAAACAGTTTGAGTCAAATGAACTTTTATGATGTCATCATTATTTTACGCCTAACAGCTTTGCTTCTTCATACAATTACAATAACACACAAATTCTGAAAGTCACACAACGTGTTTTAAATGTTATGCAGGTCATATAGTAATTTTCATGTTTTGACTCAAACTACTGCTCATGTTATTAAATTAAGTATTCTTGTACCCAAGCTTTGAAAATCATTTACCTTTCTGATATCACTGGCAGGTGCAGCACTTTGGCTCCAGCGGGGAAATAATAAGATGAGGAAATCTGTCAGAAAGGATGACCAGTGAGTGAAATCCCATCTTGGTTGTTTTCCGTGTGCTATTTTTGATTTGTTTGTTTCACGCCGTTGAATCAATGGTCCTGTCAAGAGTGGTCAGGCCATATTGCTGTGGATAAACACATGAGAGCGAGTACAAGGCCTGTGCCCACACATACACACACACACAAAATCACAAACAACTTGAAAGCAGAACGCTCTAAAAACACTTTGCTTCACACATTGGGCTCTGCAGCAGACAAGCTGTCAAAAGAATAATGATAATTTACGGACAGGAGAACAAAGCAAATAATCATCGTCTTAAATGGAGCATGAGGAGTGCGTATGGTTGAGAGTAGCCCCCTCTCTCCATCTACACACTCTCCTTTACACAGAGCAACCTTGACATGCACACAATTAACAGATGTGAATACATGCATGCTGAAGAGAAGTGCACACAATCATGTACAAAAGTTGTATGCTGTAGCGCTCTAAAAAAAGCCCAAAACATGAATCCCTTTAGCTTGATAGTTTGGTAGGAGAGTAAGCTAAATGGTTGCACAGCTACAATAAAACATTCACAAAATCATTCTCTACAGAGAAAACACATGTGCATCACATGAGCTTCAGGTGTTCAAATTCCATCTTGAACTGAAGCAAAACATAACATTTGCAGGTGTGGAACATTTATATGTGAAAAAAATATCACTTTTGTGAATTTGGAACCAATGTTTCCATGTTTGTTTCACACATGTTCCTGTTTACAGTTTTTCCAATGCAAATTAACTGGAAATATGTGCTTAAATGTAGCAAATGTATACGTTGCTCCAGGTAGTTTTGTTGCATGTTACAGATGACAAATCCACCAGGGGGTGCTGTCTACATTTTTGCAAATGTTAAATTCACTACTTACAGTATGTTATGTTGTATGTTTAACATGTTCTTCTTTAACACAAAAACACAGGACTTGCCATACAGTTAACCTAGCAAACGGCTGACCTCAACCTTTCCCTAAACCAAACCAATAGTTCAATTTTCACAAGCAAATGTAAAATAAAACTGCAGCCATATAAATTTACCCTGATTTCACATTTCTGGAACAGTGCTTCACCAGACCCAAACTCAAGCACAAGTATAAGTACAAAACCGTGCAAAGTAAGCTACGGCGTAAACACAGGTGAGGCAAACATATTCAATAACAAATCAGACATTTTAAAGTGTTCTGTGGTATTTATTTGGAGTTGTGCAAAGAACTGCACAACTATAATCCTTGATTTGTTGACAATATTTCCAAGTAAATATCATTAATGTGAAAAGGAACAAAAGTTCCATTCTAACTAAAAACTGCAGTCAAATGCATGTTTAAGTATAATTGTGTGGTTTCGTAAAAACCTATTTCCAATGTTCCTAGTTGGATTTTAAGATGTGATGCTCATGGTTCTTTATCAACATTGAGGGTTCCAAGAAGAAACTTTTTCCATTCATGGAAACTTTTCATTTTACAAAAACGTTTTTGTTCTGTGGAAAATAATTCATGTTTTCAAAATATTCTTCACAATGAGAAAATAGGGTCATTTCAAGAATTCTTTTGGGTTCTATGTTGAACTTAAAACAGTTCTATTGCACCACTGTGAAAAACATTTAGAATTTAATGAGGATATATTTAGTTGCATATTTAATTTGATGCACATTATAGTCACATTAAAGTCGATCGTTAAAAATCTTTCAAAACAAGATCCTTTTTTAAAAAACAGTATGTATATGACTTAAAGATAACAGGTCTTAAAAGGCTAGCCCCTTAACTGTCATGTTTAATGTAACACAGATATACACACCTTTTCAAATCTGAGCTAAAAAAGTGGGGTGACAGTTAAGGGTAGATGAAAATGAATTCGAACTTTTTAATGTTTTACAGCACACCTTATTGAAAAACAAAACCACAGCATTCTATTCCACACTAATGTATTTTTATGGGTATCACAAATAAAAGTTTGAAGAAAAAAAATTTAAATAACATGAAATTGTGGGATTTCTGCAAATGTTTATTTGTGAATACTGGAGTACTCGTTTGTGCATGTACATGAGTTTCAGATGGAAATGCTCCTAAATTGTGTTTCACAAGCATTCCACGTACAGTACTTCACGTGTGATTTTAACATGTGAATGCACATGTGAAGATCTGTTTTTAGGTAAGAAAAAGCACCACCAAAACAAACAAACAACACATAAATAAATATTCTCCATAAAATTAATAACACCTCATCAATCTAACAATCAAACTTGTCAAGAGTCCACTGACTCTGATCCTAATCCTGTTCAATGTCAACCGTCATCTCCTCCGGAAAGCCTATAGCATCCGCTTACAGCACGCCAGCAGATCTCATTAGCATGCCAGGCAACGAGACAGAGCGACAATAGATCACTTCTTCATTACAATGACTCTAATTAATGATGTTAAAAGCCCAAATTAAAAAAGGGGAAAAGGAAAATATCTACCTTTTCACTGACTGAAGCATACCCACAATGCCTGCACAGAGGGAGTTTAACAGTTTAAACTTTGAGCTAATAGTTCAAATTAATTTCCAGTGTTCCTGTCTGAATGGCGCAGGCTATGGGCAATACGTGAGCGTGATGAGAGCACAAGTCCGCTAACAGGATTTGGAGACGTGCTTTACGCAGGCTCCGTTCGGCTAAACTTTGGCTAATCTCACTAGGTTCTAACATAGACACATTGTTTCTCTTATTGTAACAGAAAACGCTGGCAACGGATTGAATGTAACAAGACCGATCACGTTGAGCTACTTTGAAAGCTCTGCCTTTTTGAGCTCAGCAGAACACACGAGAAGGGTGAAATTGTCTTTGCCGTGGCTAAGATGAAATTCATCGCAAGGCCATCAGCACTTAATACTCGTCTGCGACTTTTGGAACGCAGGCTTTCTGGGGAAATGATGAATCGGGCTGTTGTGCGCTTGTAATAACCCCCGTCGAATGCAAATGAGAGCTGAAGGAGCCGTAAGACAAAAGACACATTAGCAAAGAACTCTATCCCAATCCGACAAAGAGTTCTGGCTGGCACAATTCACACAATTCAAGTAAGATAAATCCACAGCATTTTCTCTCTGCTCTTTGGGAAAAAGTCTTGAATTCTGAAACGCACATTACCGCGACCTTCAAGCACCCTTCTGAGCTCTTCATGGATCAGACTTCAATACCCTACAGAATGTAAAGTGAATCCCGTGTTTTAGCAGTCTTAAGAGATGGTTTAAGAACACCTTAAGTAGTATAATGTCAGGAGTGTACATATAGCATTATGACATGGCCTGATCTCATTTGTATTTATGTGTAGTGCTAGCAATTCTACTTTGTTTGTTTGGATATTTACTGTGAAACTTAAAATACACTTTTAAAAGTAAAAGTGCCAGGAAGAACCAATAAAGGGGTTTTCACTGTGTGCTATACATGTTTTTTTTTTTTTTTTTTGTACTGCAAAGAAACTTTTTAAGGTTCCATGGATTTTCAAGGCTTTTCATGGAACCAATGATGACAATAAAAAAACTTAAATTTATAAGTGTATGGGCATACTGACTACATCCACAATGTGTAGGGCCAGACGGAATCTGCGGACATTTTTTGCTATTTCTGCGCAAAGTTTTGTTAAAAATCTGTGGATTTATGCGGAATGATTTTGGCAGTATCAAAACTAAAACCTTAATATACGTATGAAATAAAAAGTAATACATTTTTAACCTTTATTTAATGCTTACAATGCAAATCCAATTAGATCCACTTTATTTGGTAAACAAAACAAGCCTCTCATATAAAATATCTAATGAAAGACTGAAAAATATTACTTTACAAACTGTATTGTAAATAAATCACATGAATATTTTAATGTTAGTCAATATTATTACTGAAATTAATTTAAAAACGGAATAAATATAAATGTACACACATTTACACCAGTAAATAAACAGAATCAATGATGGGCTAAAAATCTGCGGAATTCTGCGTGCGCAGATTCCGTGTGGGCCTAACAACGTGGAAGCATTAACAGTTAAAGTCAGAATTATTAGCCCTCCTGAATTATTAGCCCCCCTGTATATTTTCCCCAATATCTGTTTAACAGAAAGAAGTCACATTTCCACACATAATAACTCATAACATTAATAACTAATTTTTTATTTATTTTTGCCATGATGACAGAACATTATATTTTATTAGATATTTTTCAAGACACGAGCATTCAGCTTAAAGTGCAATTTAATTAGGGTAATTAGGCAAGTTAGGGCAATTAGGCAAGTCATTGTACAACAATGGTTTGTTCTGTAGACGATTGAAAAAATATATATCTTAAGACGTATAGTAATATTGACCTTAAAATGGTTTATAACAAATTAAAAACTGCTTTTGTTGTAGCCAAACTAAAACCAAAATACAACAGAAAGTATTATGAAAAATTCCTTGCTCTGTTAATCAACGTTTGGGAAAAAATATTCACAGGAGGGCTAATGATTGTGACTTCAACTGTATGTGTACAGTATATTACTATTACAATAATACATTTCTAATATTTCTACAAATGTTGTCTAAATTACACTGATATTTCTTAGTTAAATTTTGCTGATAAATGTTTGACCTAAAAAACAGACCCAAGACTCATAAAAGAAGTCCCGTCATTATGTATAGAAAAAAAAGTGGTTAGCACTGTCGCCTTACAGCAAGAAGGTCACTGGTTCGGGTTCCGTCTGGGCCAGTTGGCATTTCTGTGTGGAGTTTGCATGTTCTCCCCATGTTGGCATGGGTTTCCTCTGGGTGCTCTGGTTTCCCCCAAAAGTTCAAAGACATGCGGTATTGATGAATCTAATAAACTAAATTGGCCTTAGTGTATGTGTTTGAATGAGTGAGCTATGTAAAACATAACATAAAAGATGTAAAACATATGCTGGATTAGTTGGCGGTTCATTACGCTGTGGCGACCCCTGATAGAGACCAAGCGGAAGGGAAATGAATGAATGGATGTATGGATGGATGAATGAATGTATTAAAGCAAAAGCACAAGAGTTTCTTCCCATGAAGCTATAGATTGTGGTTTTATTCTTAAATAGAGCTGTCATGTGGCTCAGGAGTTTAGAAATAAAAAAGACTAAATTTAGGGATAATTTATTTATTTTTCGATACCATTTTTAAAAATTAAAAAAAAAAATATATATATATATATATATATATATATGTATGTATGTATGTATATATTTATTTATTAAAAATGAACAAATAAACAAATGAATGAACTAGAAGAAAACGTATGAAATAAATAACTATTCAGAAAGAAAAAAAATGGATAAATCAATAAAACAACAATAAGACATGCGTTCATTCGTTTTCTTTTCGGCTTAGTCCCTATTAATCTAAGGGGTCACCACAGTGGAATGAACTACCAACTTATTCAGCTTATGTTACCCACTCACCAACTTACCAACTTATCCAGCTTATATGTTACCAACTTACCAACTTATCCAGCTTAAGTAGCAGATGTCCTTCCAGCTGCAACCCATCACTGGGAAACATTCAAACACGCTCATTCACACATACACTACAGACAATTTAGCTTTCAATTCACCTATACCACGTCTTTGGACTTGTAGGTGAAAACCGGAGCACCCGGAGGAAACCCACGCGAACAAAAGGAGAACATGTAAACTCCACACAGAAAAGCCAACTGACCCAGCTGAGGCTCGAACCAGTGACCTTCTTGCGGTGAGACGATCATGCTACCCACTGCACTACCATTACACCCAACAAAATAAAACAATAGAAAATAATCCAGAAGAAAGTACATACAATAAAATAAATAAATAAGTAATTAATAAAATAAAAAAATAGAACCAACTTATAAATAAACACATAAAATGAAACAAACTACCCAAATAAAAAATAAGAAATAAAAAGAAACAATAAATAAAAAGAAATAAAAAGAATGCATGAACGAATGAATGAACGAAAGAACGAACAAACGAATAAATGGAATACTGAATGAATTGTAAATCTATAAATCTTGCATGTAAAACACACAGATGTGCTGTATTTCAATGTCTACACAAACATACAAAATATAAAGTGTGTTAAAACCACCCTTCACACACAGATATCTATGCTTACTAATGAGACGGCAATCAAAGATGAGCTCAAGTAACAGCTAATTCAGTCCATGCCTTCATCACGTCCGCAAAGCATTACATGGCTCAGCAAGGCTAACAACTGATGAGCTAAACATGTCTCAAGAGCGCGTCTTTGTCCTTTGTATCGCTTCATAATGTGACAGTGCAATTTGAAGCTATAACCTCATGTTAATGCACTGCCCTCAGCATTTGAGTTTTATCTATAACATGTTACAGCGCATTCAACCCCAAGACAAACTGGGACATCAATAAGAGCTTCTGCCAAGGGCACGAACTCATGTGCTGTCCAATCGATACACAGGGAGACTGTAAATACTATTAGAGACAGTTCGCTCTTTTAGTACAACTCATTAGCCCAATACGCCCGTTAAACCTTAAGGTAAAATTAAGGTAATTATGTTTTAAGGCAAGGAGATTTGTGAATTCTTGTTTTTCAGCCAATAACAATGACCCCTTTGGCTTTAAAATGAAATGAAATGAAATGAAATGAAATGAAATGAAATGAAATGAAATGAAATGAAATGAAATGAAATGAAATGAAATAGAATAGAATAGAATAGAATAGAATAGAATAGAATAGAATAGAATAGAATAGAATAGAATAGAATAGAACAGAACAGAACAGAACAGAACAGAACAGAACAGAACGAAATAAAATAAAATAAAATAAAATAAAATAAAATAAAATAAAA
>CAIGQQ010033238.1:3337791-3353388 GCA_903798035.1 Danio albolineatus
AAATAAAATAATAAAATAAAATAAAATAAAATAAAATTAAATTAAATTAAATTAAAAAATTAAATAAAATAAAATAACATAACAAAAATAAAATAAAATTAAATTAAAATAAAATAAAAAAATAAAATAAAATAAAATACAATTTAAATTTATTATAAAAAATAATAACTCAAGCTGTAGTTACAATTTTTAAATCGACTACTAAAAATATAAAAAAATAAAAATAAAATCTAAATAGAACGAAGAATGAATAAATGAACAATATATATATATATATATATATATATATATATATATATATATTCAACATAATTTAAGTAAAATAAATTAAAATATTAAAAATAAATTGATTAAAAAAATAGATTAAAAAATTAAAACAACTATTAAAAAACTGAATAGAATACATTAGAATAGAACAATAGAAAAGATACTCAAGGATCAATTATATAACTGATCCTTGTGTACCCAATAAGCCTTTGTAAAATGAAAGCAATTTTATTGTGTTGTACACAAATGCAGCATACACATCTCAAGCACAAGGAGCGTTTGTAAATTTGTGTTTTTCAGCCAATAAGAATGACCCTTTTGGCTTCACATAATCAGACAGAGGGCAATAAATAAGCAAATTGTGATTTGCTTTTAAGATAATCATAATCTCTGGAATCCAATTCTGTATCCTATTTACTCTGAGTGTGGCTACTCAAAATTAAAATGAGTCTATCAGCCGAGAGTATCATAAATGGGTATTTATCAGGATTAGAGGATTTTGAAGCTCATCTGAACTCTCTCTCTCTCCCGCGCTCTCTCTCTTTCTCTCTTTTACTATGCCGCACACCCCCTACTTTTCTCTTTGGATGCTGCACAATTACCATGCCAGAGTACCAAAAGTGACATGTTTGAAGAACAGATAAAAAGACATAAATTGGCTGGTAATGGCGATATTTCCTCAGCTTTAGAAAAACCCATTTATTCTCTCTCTCAACAAATCAAGGCACTGTCATTCCCCCACTCATCTCGGCGGCCAGAGGGGCCTGCCACAATTTCTCTGCTGTAAGTGAATGGCTGAATGCAGATGAGGCAGTGTGCTAACTAGCGCTCTCGGGGCTCAACTGTATCTGCTGCACGCTTTCTCCGTTTTTAAATCAGCCATAATGGGGGCAGGACCTCTGGAGCACTAAAAAGAGGGAACTGACACACCGGACAAACTGTGATTTTTTTTTTTTCCTGAAGAGGCGATATTACACATCTGTCACTGCTGTATAGACAATTACCAATGGCAGGACAAAAAAAGAGAGAGAGGAGTGTGGGAGAGAGAGAGAGACGGGATGTAGGATAACTGAACTAAACAAGAAGGACTGGCTCTCGGAGCTGGAGGCCTTTGTCACTGAGTATTGACTCCTGTGTCCATAATTGTTCATTCATTTATCCAGTGGTGTTTGTGTCGGCACAGTAATTAAAGGCAATCATGCCGTTTACCCCATACCTTTACTAATGAATAATCATGCGGTTTACCCTGTGTACCTGTGCTAATGAATAAATGAAGCACTGGGAGATTGAGGACAACAAATGAAAGGCCTCCTATATGTAATCAACATAGACTCTAATAAGGATAATATTTAGTATATAACCCTCATGTTATTTGCTATAAAACTACAGTATATATATATATATATATATATATATAATGTATGTATATATATATATGGAGGCCATTTGAGTACAGTGAACTCATTGTCATGTTCAAGAAATCAGTCTGAGATGATTTGCACTTTATGACATGGCATGACTTCTGGAAGTAGCCATCAGAAGATGGTACACTATGGTCATAAAGGGATTGACTTGATAAGCAACAATACTAAGGTAGTCTATGCTTGACTATGCTCAGTTGGTACTAATGAGCATAAAGTGTGCCAGGAAAATATCCCCCACACCATTCCACCATTACCATCACTAGCCTGAACTGCTGATACAAGGCAGGATGGATCCATGCTTCCATGTAGTTGACGCCAAATTCTGACGGTACCATCCGAATGTCGCAGCAGAAATCAAGACTCATCAGACCAGGCAATGTTTTTTTCAATCTTCTATTGTCCAATTGAGTGGCACCTGATGTGGTCTTCTGCTGCTGTAGCCCATCCGCCTCAAGGTTAGACATGTTGTGCATACAGAGCACTGCCCTTTAGATAACTTTTATCCAAAATTCTAAAACCCTAACATTAGTAAGAATTAACCAGTTTCTATTTTCATAAAGGCTATACACATATAGGGTACAACAATTGTCTTAGGGGTCAATTTTGACCTGGGAGCTAAAAAAGTACACAAAAGCAACAGGCACACAAATGCACACACTCCAACACTGATTAAACATTCATACTCCTCACCGATGAGGGAAAACCTAGACATTCACAGAGTTTGTTATGAATGACGAGGTTGTTTCTTCATGCAAATTAGAGGATAGCAATTCAATTTTGCTGTGTAATTTTAGAATTTAGTGAAGGCAGGTCATTTGTGAACAAACAGAATATGCAGAATTCTAAAGAAAAGGTTATTTAGAACCTCTTCCCCATAAGATATTCTACAAATAATTAATTTGCATTATTTCTTTTTTGACAACTGTAAACAAAAATGACTAAAATAAAAATAATTTAAAAAATATTAATAAAGATTAATAGAGTAAATAATTATTGTTTTTTTACTGATAATAATGTAAGGTCGTATTAGTTAATGTTAGTTAATGCATTTAATTTAACATATACAAACAACACATGTATTCCAGTACTGATTCATGTTAGTTCATGTTAGTTCATGAAAATACAGTTCTTCACATAGTTTGTTAACTCACAGTGCATTAACTAATGTTGACAAGCGTGAATTTTGAGATTAATCAATCATTATGCATTATTAATAATATGATTAATAAATGCTGCACAATTGTTTATAACTAGTTTGCTAGTAAATACATTAACCAATGAATCATTATTGTAAAGTGTGAACTAAAAAAAGTGTGTGCTTAACTAAAGTGTGTACTTAACTGACATAATTATACATGTGAATGACTTGCTACAGCATGTACTACTAAAATATTCACAAATAAATATACAACATACTCTGATTTTCTAAACCAACTCCCCCCCCAAAAAAACTGTCTCATAACAAAAAACCTAATAATGTAAATAAAACTATTAAATGAATAAAAATATTAAATGAATAAAAGTGATACTGTAAATAAGTTGCATATAAATATGTTACTACATTTCAATCTTCATAAAATAAATTCACATAAACTGTATTTATATTTAATCTACATCACGCGCGCGCACACACACACAGATCCAAATGCATGAGATTATAGTCAAAATCATTACGTACTTTAAATAAGGTTTACAACTGACTGAGTTATTTTTAAATATAACTTGGACGTAAGCCACAATACACTACATTCACATGCATTATAATTACCCCTAATACTACAGTACACTCATGTGATGCCAGTGTTGATTAAGTGAACGCACAGAAATGTGTGTTAAGGTGTAGCGCTGGAGCGAGGTGAGAGGCGAGGGAAATCTGCTATTCTATATGTCAGGTGTGTGGAGTCAATGAGGCTTGACTGCTGGGCACCAGCAGGACTTTTCATGGTCCAGTTGTTAGTTGCATATCAGTTACAGCAAATCAGTAAAATAAATGAGTTGTTAAAAGCTCAAGTTACGCCAGAATGCCAAACCTCCCCAGGCTAATTCTTACAGTTGTCCTTCTAACATCCTACGCATGTGCTTTTGTGTCTGTAAGAACATTTGTTTTTAAAATATCGCATTGTCACCACTGCTTCGTGCCTCTCTGTGTTTTAATCATACTACAGATTTTGTTGCTGATTGTTTCATACCAGTTATCACTGCTACTAATAATTAATTTTAAAAAATCAACAGGCATTAATTTTGTAGTTTTGTGTTATGTGCATTAACCAAGCATATTTTAAAAAAAAGGATAGCACCAATTCCATACGGCAATTCAACTTGTACAATTAAATGTGCTCAAATTGCACAATTAAACACTAGACCAGGCTGCCTATGTGCAAAAGTAATAAAAAATAAAAAATAGAATAAATCATATTAATGTGCTTGATTCATGGCAGTTTAAAAGTGTAATGTCCAGTAAGTGATGATGAATTCAAAATAAACGGCTGATGAGTGTTGCAAAAAGTTTAATGGTTTATCACCAGTTTAATGGTTTATCAGAGTATCACATGCACTAAACCCACACTAAACCTAAGGTGTTAAGGTAAAAGTGGTGCACTGTACCAGGTAAGTTACTAGACAAGTTTACTATGTTAGATAATCATAATTTACATGAAAAAGATAAAGGTTGCTGGAATTTTGCTGCCTTTGCTGTTCATTTCAGCTACAGTGTTATTTAATATTTGACATTTTATATGTCTTTGAATTAATTTTTTGTTAGATTTAGCATTTCAACATTTTTATTTCACTTAAGGCAAACATTTCAATTTATTATAAACATTTCTTATTTGTCATCTAATACAGAGATTTTAAAACACAAATGTTCATTCATTCATTTTCCTTTGGTTTAGTCCGTTTATTTAACAGGGGTCGCCACATCGCGATGAACTGCCAACTTATCCAGCATATGTTTCACACAGCGCATGCCTTTCCAGCTGCAACCTAGTACTGGGAAACGTCCATACACACTCATTTACACACTACGGCCAATTTAGTTTAATCATATCACCTATACCGCATGTCTTTGGACTTGTGGGGGAAACCAGAGCAACCGGAGGAAACCCACGTGGACATGGGGAGAACATGCAAACTCCACACAGAAATGCCAACTGACCCGGCCGGGACTCGAACCAGCGACCTTCTTGCTGTGAGGCGACAGTGCTAACCGTTGAGCCACCGTGTCACCCACATGAATATACATCAAAATAACTAATTATAAATTCACTATATAAATGAAATATACATCAAAATAAACAAATTAAATAATCTTAATATCATTAACACTTACATAAACATCAAACAAACATCCAAATTGTGATCGCCAGCAGTGCGTTCTTTGTTGGATATTACTTCCTGTAGTTTGTTGTAATCACCAGCTGTGTTTTCTCCATTGGAAATCACTTTCTGCTGAACTACATTCCCAGAAGCCTTTGCACCAATCACTATTTGGACACAGCTGATTCTTATGATCATTGATTACTTTACATTACATTGGACTATTTGAAGCCCTCTGCTTCACACACATGTGGGTGAGTATTGTTTAGCTGTTACAGTCATTACGTAAGCGGGTTTCCTTGTTCCCAATGTTTTTGACTTGGGACTGTTTATCGTGTTTTGACTATTTGCTGCCTGCCCTGAACTTCTCACCTGTTTTTGGATTTTGCTTTTGGATTGTCTACTACACTGTTTATGCTGGTTTTCGACCCCTGCCTGACCATTCTAAATAAAGCTGCATTTGGAACTACCCTGTCTGCATATCTTCCATTTGCAACAGAAATAAATAAAAACTGGATTAAAACAATATAGAATATAGCATTGTCTAGTACAGTAGTAATGAAATATTAATAAAAAAAAATCTAAATATCCAATAATAGTTAAGCAGCTCAAAAAAATATATAAATGACAAAATAAGTAGAAAAATATAACTGATATTTGATTAAAGCAAACATACACAAGTTAGACTCAAATAACTGAAGGTATAAATATTTATTCATTCTTTCATTTTATTTTCAGCTTAGTCCCTTTATTAATCTGGGGTCGCCACAGCGGAATGAACCGGCAACTTATCCAGCATATGTTTTATGCAGCGGATGTCCATACACACTCATTCACACACATACACTATGGACAATTAATTTGCGCTTAACCAATTCACCTATACCACGTCTTTGGACTTGTGGGGGAAACTGGAGCACACGGAGGAAACCCACGCGAACTCAGGGAGAACATGCAAACTCCACACAGAAATGCGAAACTTACACAGCCGAGGCTCGAACCAATGACCTTCTTGCTGTGCGGCGACCTCGCTACCCACTGCGCCGCCGGTATAAATATTTAATTAAAATATAATACAATATATTATTATATTATATCATACTGTAAACTTAACAATAGAAATAAAACATTTTCCAAATAATATTAATATAAAAAAATATATATTTAGAATCTTAGTATTGCATATGCCTTCTGCACTTTAGGTTTTATATTTAAGAGACAGTGGCATCTAAATTATTCAAACCCAGATGTTATCTTTATTCTATAGAAAAAATCCTATATGTTTTTAAATCTGCATTTGCCTATTGCACCTAGAGTAACATGAACAGTAGAGGGGGATGGTGGGATAAGAGAATAAAACAGATGACACAAGTGGACATTGTCATGGTTTTGGCACAGCTAATTAAAGCCTGTTTTCCTGATCGGGCTCAGTGAGTGACACTGTGATTAATAGCGGTAAATAATGGGAGATGAGGCTGTGATTCTCCCTCCGCACACCTGTGTGCTGCGTGCCATATTGCAAGACTGACTTTAGAAGGCCGACATCTGGTGCCTGCTCCTCTCACTCCCAATATTTAAAGATGAGGCGCTGAAGCCAAGTCACACTTCAGCATCAACCAAGAATGTGTGTGTGTGTGTGTGTGTGTGTGTCCACAATAGTCCTGTTTCTTCTGTCATTATCACAAAATAAACATTTATATAAATACTGTGAAATCAACATGTATCAGAATAGATTTTTGCATGGCATTTAAGGTCAGTGCTATGAAATAATAAATGGTAAAACAGGTTGGCAGGAGAAACGGAGACAGAACGGATCTCTAATCTCAAATGAAGGCTAAAGCGTATGTAATTCCTTTAATTCATCTAATGGTGTTCAGTACAGGCTGTGATCACGTTTCAAATTCAGATCAGATCAGATTAGCCAGACTGCATAACACCATGGCAAATGTGACAGGCTTATAGCATTAAAAAAAGTTTTATGGACAGTTTATTTTTTCAATCTGCATTTATGTATATGTATGTATACATGTAAATGGTTGCTTGTTAATTCATTCTGGTATCACACAGGTTTATTATACTTTATTTAAAATATATATTTTAACAGCATACTGTAGTGGCCATAAGTGATGCCAAAATGGGACATTTACTGACCCACAAGTTTAATTAAAACTATACAAATTTAGAAATTTCAAATTTAGAAATAGATTTTTTTCATCAATGTTAAATAACTTGAAAATGCCCTAACAAAATAAATCAAACTAAAGTGGTCCATTTACTCACACTTCATTTGTTCCAAACCGGTTTAAGTTTCTTTCTTCTGTTAAACACAAAAGAATATATTTTGAAAAATGTTGGAAACCAGTAACCATTGACTTCCATAGTAGTTGCTCTATAGCAGAAAAAAACTCATTAAGTTTTGGAACCACTTGAGGGTGAGTAAATTAAAATTTTTGGTAGAACCAACCCTCTAATACTAAAAAGAGCTTTTAGCAAGATATAGACCTAGTGTATGACAATTGTTTTATCATACAACATTCCTCCGTTTGAACTGAAAACACATTATTTATGTGATTAATATATCGTCAACTAAGGGCAAAAACATATTTCATTCTCAAAGTTAGGCACATTAGAATTTCCTTCAATGTTTTATATCTTCAAACAGGTACTTTACAACACAAATTGGTCACCCAATATTCAACACATGGTTAAAACCCTTTTATACAGTGACTAAAATATAATCGGATATCAATATTTTAGTTCCCCCTAATAATTAATTAGAGCCATTATTTCTTTAGTATATTTTTAGGTGAACTCTGGTCCTTGTTAATTTATATAACACAACTCAGCAACTGACTGGGCTACATTTTTGCATGCGTGCCATTTACATGTCCTTCTTTTATGCATCCATGTAAACCCGGCCAATTTGTCATACATAATTCTGAAACTGTCCTTCACTGGGTTCAAACCCAGTCAGTTCCTGTGTTCCAAGTACGACACTGTATGACACTGTGCTACCAAGCAAACTGACCAAACTGGTAAAGTAGACCATACGGAGCTAAGCGGGAAAGGTGGATGCATTAATTACCCATTACAGGTATATTTAAGTTGTTTTTGTGGCATTTATTTGGTGCTATGCGAATAACCATGCAAAAACTCTATTCGTCAATGAAACATCGCTGTAAACATCAGTAATGTGAAAAGGAATTACAGTTGTCTGCGTCATACTGTACCATCCTATAACAATCGTTTTACCCAGAAACTGCAAGCAACTGTAAGCTGAAGCGCATTTTTGAAGTTTTGGACAAAATAAAAAATAAAAATAAATAAAATGGAAAGTATTTCCAATGAGCCTCTGTTGATGTAAAGTCAAGACTCACAGGTACTGGTTTTATTTTGCTGGTAGGTTTTTTTTTTTACTCTGAAAGAGCCAGAAACTTTTAACATTCATTTTGTAAATAACCAAAGATCATAATTTTAAAGAATATATGATTTAAACTTCTGCTGAAGTGAAAATGTCACCTACTGTAAGGTATGAGACAATAAAGGTTTACTGTGGTTTGAAAAAGTTTAAAACCACCAAAGTTTTCTGTTATACTGCTCCTAAGGTATATGTAAGTTTTGTTTTTGTTTTGTTTGTTGTTTTTCACAATTATTTCATTGTTTTTGTTTGTTTTTTAGAGCAACAGTACCTCCAGCAGAAAAGGAACCTCCACATCAAAAACTACTGGTCCAAAATATTTCAAATGGTTGTTAATATAATATATATTGTGATCAATGGGGGGGAAAAGTTGGTGTTTTTATTACCCGGACATTTAAAACGAACTTATTTATTGTGAGCAGTAATCACAATACCGTGATATTTTAATCCAAGGTTACCATCTTGGATGGTCTGAGTAAATTAACAGCAAATTTTCATTTCTGTGTGTACACTCTTAAAACAAACGGTTCCATATAGAACCAAAAATGGTTCTATCGAGCGCTTCATATATGGAACCCCCAAAAGGTTCTATATAGAACCATTTTAAGGGTTCATTAAATAGAACCCCAAATGGTTCTTTGAATTCAAGTTAGATGGTTCTATTTAGAACCATTTAAGGGTTCTTTTTATTTATTAATGAATTATTGTTACTTATTAATAAATAAAAAATAAAACCAATCCAGACAATTCAAATTGTTTAAATTTATTCAATTCATTATACAAAATATTTTTTTAAATATTTAAAATTGCACCTTTGCATACTTTGCATTGGACAGCAGATCTACCTTAACAGTTTAATGGCATTCAACACTGTTATTGTAATGACTTCACTTTTATAAGCTTTTTTACTGTTTGAACAAATACAGTACTTAACTTTCACACATCTCTAAAATGAAGAGAAATATATCACAATGCAGATAGAAACAATACACAAATAATCAAAACATCTATTAAATAACACTACAATTTCAAAAAGTTGATGGTACCTGCATGTATTGGTCATCACAACATCCATTTTTATACATAATTTAATAAGAAACATTACTAAAACATTGCAGAATGATTAGACAAAACACTGCAAACAGCCATTCCACAACCTGTAGCATGTCCATGCCTGTCAGCCTCTCTTATAAGGTAAATAGTTTTGTCCATGGGTGGCACAGTGGCTCACTGGTTAGAACTGTCACCTCACAGCAAGCAGGTCACTGGTTCGAGTCCCGACTGGGCCAGTTGTCATTTCTGTGTGGAGTTTGCAAGTTCTCCCAGTGTTCATGTGGGTTTCCTCTGGGTGCTCCGGTTGACCCCACAGTCCAAAAGCATGTGTACAGTATAGGTGAATTGGCCATAGTGAGTGAATGTGTGTAGATCTATGAGAGAGTATATGGGTTTCCAAGTGCTGGGTTGTGGCTGAAAAGGGCAGATTAGTTGGTGATTCACTCCACTGTGGTGCCTCTGATAAATGAGGAAGTTGAAGGATAGCGAGTGAGTGTTGTCCATTGTAATACTGACACTTCAAGCCTTGGTGGAATCAGGAGAGCTGCTGAATCCTGGTTGGTGTAGGACCTTTGGATTTCTGTAAAACAATATTTTAATTAGTATTTTTAACCAATTAACATGTCATCAAATAGAATTACAGTTATAATCAATACAATTAAAGTGTGTGTGAGTGTGTGTGTGTGTTTGGGGCAAATAGTATGTAGTACAGGGTGTAGTTACCTTCTGCGGTTTCCTCTGCTGGTCCAATGAGACTGTCATGGAGCACTACCTTCTTTCCGTCCCTTTTTGGGCCATTTCTTTTAAAGATGTTTCTGTGTTCTTCACCAAGTTTTCTATGCAGCATCCTAAATGCAAAAAAACATTTTGTTTACTTCATGTGTAAGTTTTCAAATGACATATTTTCAGCAATACAAGTTTCTTAAAGTCATCATGGACGCAAAACTATTTGGCACACAATGTAACAGTGTTTACTCACAAGCTGTGGCACTCCAAGAAGAAGAAACTGCTCCATTAGTTCTGCAAACCCCTCCATAATCTGTACTCTGGAAAAGGGTGTTTCATTCGGTTCTTGACTTATGAGTATCTGGTGTCGCATTCCAGGTCCATCACAATCTGAGGTAGAAAGACAGCATTTTAGAGTGTGTAAATATGAATTTATAATACATAATTAATCTACCTTTGACATAAAATGTATTGAACTGAACTTGCCTTGTGTTAAGTTCCTCAGAGTACAGTTAACTTCCTTTTCATCCCATTAATTTGTTTCATTTGCGAGATGATAGATGAGCTAACCACTGAAATCCCTTCATTTTTAAATTTGTTTTGCAGACATTGCAACAAGGTATCCTGTAGGCAAATTTACACTTTCTTTTAAAACATATTTTTTTCTTTGCAGGACTTTTTAATAAGCAATGACCTTAATATTCTTACTGTATTAAAACAGCAGCAATAAGTGATAGAACATTTATGTGATAAATATATTATTTCAGTACACAACAACCAAGTCTGACATATGAATGTTATAAAATACAATATTTACCAGGTGTCCTTGTTGATGATAATTGTGTCACAATTATGGATGTAACGCATGTCCTTCTTTAAGCTGGGATCCTTCCTCTTCAAAGCTATTTGTGTCCTGCAGCCCAGGTTACAATACAATGTTCAAGTCTTTTATAATATTCATTTCATAATACTTAATACAGTTTGTTTAGAATTAAAAGCAATAATACATACCGAGCACAAGATTTACGATGCAGTTCAGTGTCCAGGCTGTTTGAAGAAAAGAAAGATATACATTAAAATATGAATTTTAAACTTATCAAGCACAATATATACATGTAGCCTATATTTAACAAGGTTCAACATTTCACAATACATTTAGCCTGCATGTTTGTATGTCCTTCATAAATAACACCTGATCTTTTATCTATGGATTATTAAAATATGTTTTGGCTTTAAAAGGTTTCAATAATACACTTAGCAATCATCACAATAGCGCGTGCATAGACTCGGGCGGGCGCGTGCATAGACTCGGGCGGGCACGAGCGCGACATGCTCCCTTGCGGTTTTAATGCAGACTAGCCGGCGTGTACACTACTTTACAGAGTTTAGCCCGAGTTAAACTCGGCTAAACTCACACACGAACAAGCTGGGAGTACTCGTTTGTTCAAGGTTGGAGATAAAAACTGCACGAAAGCGGAAATCGGCTCATAAGAAGTTACCATTAAAAGAGCGTGCACGCGCTTCAATCCCGCCATCGAATAACGCACCTGTTTTATTGTTATTGATATTTTAATTAATACTGACAAACAAATAAAGCGAAACTGTAACTTATTTCGAACAAAAAGCAGAGCAAAGTCAGCTTGAGACAGATTTCTGAAGCGAAGGCTGTCGACAGAGACCATCAGAAACTAACAAGCACAGTATTAATCCATATTAACGTTACCCCTTATTCAGTCTGTCACCATATAACACAAGGGAAGAGAATCATTACCCCGTAATACAAAATATTTCAATATTATAGTTTTAAAAGAGTAAAAACGTACCTGAATGACGGAGCTGCAAAAGCGGAGTTCTCCTTTTCAAAAATTAACCGTCACTCTCCAGGCTCGTCACCACCAGTCCACCAATGAATGACGTCACCAGAGGGCTTTTTCACATTATAGAACCATTTTAATCAAAAAGGTTCTTTGCACTCAAAGGGTTCTAAATAGAACCATTTTTTGGGTAAAAGGTTCTACTGGCCAAGTATAGAACCCTAGGGTTCTATATAGAACCTCAAGGAACCTTTTTTTTTAAGAGTGTACTGTGTCTTTAAGTTATTTAGTGCTTTGAGCCTACCAGAGGATTTTGACTGGTGTCATCCAACACTGCCCTGACGTGGAGGAGGTGTGCCAAAAGACTGATGGGTTAATCACCATAAGGACTTTCTCCAGTTCTGGAAAAGGCAAAAGAACATGTAATTAATTGATTGAGCTTCACTGTGAGGAGGAATGTGGTTCTTTTTGAGAAAGCACAAAGACTGAAGATTGAAATAAATCATGGCCAGTTTAAGGAGACAAAGAAGCTCACTTTTGGGGGAATGATTCATTTATGTAATGCTATTATGAAGCCCACAGTTACGTTTGTTATTATTCAAGGTGCCCCCTGACAAAAGCATTAAAATGGAACATCGGCCATAACATTTCTTTTTTATTTATTAACATTACATTTCCAATTTGTCCAGGGGGGAGAGTTTTTTGCAATCTGCTGGCATCTTAAATGCTTTTCTTCTCCTTGGATCCCTCCAGGGCAAAACTTTTCTCTGACTTCCTGTTGTGTCTTCGCCTTGTTTTGCAGGGCACTTCCTGCCTGCAGAGGAAGTTAATCAGCTCTTTAGCCTCTCAGCAGCCGTCCTATATCTGCCCCTGAGCTCTGGAGAAGGGTCAGGCCATCCAGTCAAGACCCCCTTTGATAAAGCTTTGTATTCAGGGCGATTGGTGAAGATAACACAGCGTGCTAGAATATACCCTGGTGCTGGTAGGCGAAGAATGTCCTTGTCTGGTCAATCTCTGAGGGCAATCGCCAGAACTCATGGGGTCCAATCTGATCTTGATCTTTAGGGCTCGCTGTATGTCTGAAGCTTTGGGTGTAACATTTGCGCCATGTCTAAAAATGCTCCTGTATCTGCCCCAGCTGAGCAGCAATCAGACATGGTCAAAGGTCACAGGGCCACACATGTATGTGGTAATATCTAACAGTCCACTATAATCATCTAGATTCCAGCACACCATGCCAGAGTATCAACGGATAAAGGAATCTCGATTTCATCCAAGAATGCACTACTTTGAGTTTCTGTTGAACACAAACAAATATATTCTGAAAAATGTTAGTAGCTGGCACCCATTGAATTCCATAGAATTTTTTAAATTATGAAAGTGAACGGGTGCCAGCAACCAGCATTCTTCAGAATATCTTCTTTTGTGTTCAGCAGAAAAGTTTAAAACCACATGAGGGAAAAATATCAATTTTCATTTTTGGGTGAACTTTTCCTATAAATGTGCACCACTTGTGTTTGTTTACTCATTTAACTAATCAAAATTTGCTTATTACACAAAACCACTCTGCTAAAACAGCTTTATGCTGCGTTCACACCAGACACGGAAGACGCGTCAAGCACGAGTGACTAATAAACCAATCAGGAGCTTGCTCTTGTGGGGGTGTGATTATGACGTAGTGCCTGTTGTTGGTGTCTCGGGGAAAATCCTCCCGCTGACACCGACAACAGTTCATCAAACTGGACTCTGTTCAGTCAGAAGCCCCGCTATAAGCTTCCATCATCCAGGTTCAGTTTCTGGAGGAGTTTATGAGCTCACAGAGCTGGGTGCACCTCTGAAATATTCTAGTGGACTCAGATACAGCTCCAAACGAATCGACGCTGTTTTTCAGCCTTCATAAAGCACATAAACACAGTTATTCTCTCTATAAAACCCCATTTAGCAATAAAGCTACAACCACCAAGCCATAGACAGAAGCCCTGCCAATCACGCAAATCCGCGTCTGTTCTCAAGTGAATTTGACGCGCGAATGAAGCGGATTTGTACGCGCGAATGAAGCGAGTAAACTCAAATGTTCACACGTCTATTTACGCGAGAATAGCGCGATTTTGCCACGCTTGCCACGTCTGGTGTGAATACAGCATTAGATTTTAGTTTGCATACATTACTGTTAAAAACATTTTTTTTTAAAAAATAAATTTATACTTTTCTATTGAAAAAACTAAACTATAAATAATATTATTTTTACAAATTATTAATATTGTACTTATATTAATTATTATTATATTTATTATTTTTATTATTTATTATATACATTATTATTTTAATTTTTTAAATCTAAACTTTAGATTTATATTACGCTTCTTGTGCACCAACTCAACATATTAGAATGACTGGATGACAAATGGCTGCTAAAAAGTAATTTTACACGTTGTGTACTGTAGATAATGTATATACAAGTTATTATACAACTATTTTCTTGAAATGGATGTGTATATTATTTATTCTTATATTTATTTATTTATAATCTGAAGTGAAATTAAGGATTAGTCAAACGTGTTAGATCAGTCAAACACAACGCCCAAACTAGGCGTGGGACGATAACCATTTTCAAGGTATTCCGTGGTTTGGAAAAGTCAAAGTTTTGAGTACCTAAGGAATGAGTACGATTTTTTTATTTACTTTTTTTTTTTTTTTTAGGACAACAGTAACTTCAATAGAAAAAATATCCAAAGATGCAATTTTAAATTATAAAGAAATCTGTGTTTTTGAACTAATGAAGACAGCAGTCAATTATTCATTTTAATTATTTAGCCTGACATGTTTACTGCTCTAAAATATTATAAATCTTTCAAAAAATTAAATATATAGTGTTCAAAGGGGAATTTTTATATTTTTTTATTTACACATTGAAAAAGAATATATTTTAGAGCAGTAATCATAAAACCAATATACCGTGAAACCGTGATATTTTTATACAAGGTTATCATACAGTCAGAAACTTATACCAGCCCATGCCTAGCCCAAACCCTGCAACAAAAAATATAAAGCAGTTCAATAGGTCACTGAGTAGTTTGATTTTTCGTTGCATATTAAACTCTTCAAATTTAAGTTCACTGTTTGCTCCCTGACGAGTGCTTTTAAGGCTGGAATATAAAGGTTAAATCCATTAATTTTCAATTACCTTACATTTACAAATGAAAATCTATGCTCTCTTAAAATGACAGGTACAGAGGTTAAAACAACAACCTCGTAGTTTAAAAGTCAGATTTCAGCATCAATATTTTGTATAAAAAGAGGGCATGTTTATAAACAACGGCGACATTTATTTTGAATGGGAAAGATTGCTAATTTCGAGACTGCCAGTAATAACAAACAAGTCAACCAAGACTGGAGCTCTCGTCTCGTACGCTGAGCCGTTCAGATGAGAGGGCAGAAAGGAGCGGCGATAGGATTTGAAAGGCGTTACACTTGAGTGCCTCCATGATTTGCATTTAGCGACTGAGACACATAAATGGCGGCGGGCTGTACGTCCAATTGTTTGTGGTCAAGCGGCGCAGAGTCCGTAATTAGGATGCTT
>CAIGQQ010033238.1:3363388-3388731 GCA_903798035.1 Danio albolineatus
TCAGCAATTAACCACAATACCACCTGGTTTTGTGGCCAATCTGTGAACTGTGGGTTTATCAAACTCCAGCAATAAAGAAAAGACGCGCATTTGCACACCCATAAACACATCTGGCTCCTGGTAGCCTTTTCTCTCTGCATTTATTCCAGTTTGTTAACCTTGTGCTTCAAGCTAAAGCATCTGAACAAGGCAGAGACACCTCACATGAGATATCTGCTCTTAAAAAAAAACCTACATAGCCTGAGAGCCTGGCGTCTGATGCAGTGGTGACAGCTAGATGTGTCAACAGCGATCAAGACTGAAGCGGAGACAACAGGTACTCTGTTTCTCCATTTCTCTTGTCAGTCAGTGGATCAGAAGCTGCGGCTAGTAAGATCCTCGAGGCCCGTGCCGGCCCGAAGGCGACCAGCCGCCACCAGGCCTCCCGAAACGGGCAGATGTGACTATGGTTCCTGGCATTTGGCAAGACGGCTCAGCATCAAGCAGACGGCGATGGGGCCGGACAGAGCATCAGCTGTAGTGCCAGCACAGGGGGCCCTGGCACTGTCACAACATAACGGGGGCCGAGAACGCTATCTCCCTTTGCCTCCTTTCTCAAATCTCCCTCCACAATCACCAGCAGCGCCACTGTCACAAACCATCACCGGCCCACAGGGGAAACTGCAAGTGCACAGCACAGAGGAAGAAGAAGAGAGCAGAGGATCGGACGCCTGCTCTAGCAAGCTAAGTGGCCGCAAAAGGCGCCGTCACATGCGATATAACATGCGTCCTCTTGAGGTGTTTTGCAATTGCCAAGTCGGGCACAGTAGAGCTTGCCAAAGCCAGATAAACAAACAAACTTGCAGGGGAAGACAAAACAGCATTTAGAAAAAAAGAAAAAGGTTAAGAAGATGATAACCCGCGGCCAGATGGGCACGGGGGGAAATTGCCGAAGACGTCTGCAAGATGTAAGTCTTGGCCTCGGCTTGAGAGGACAAATAGAAAATAAAGCTGCATTGAAGAGCTGGCAAAACAGAAAAGCCATGCTGTGTGCGTGATGACAGGAAAAATAAAAAAAACACCACAATGCCGGAGTGTGTAAAAAAGCTGTCATGTGACAGTGAGCAGTGTGTGTCAGGAGCGTGACGTGTGGCGGTGTGACAGTTGTCTAGTTTCATCGGTGTGGCTGGTGGGGAAGAGGCAGCCCTGCGGATAAGCTCACACTAAAGACTACTAGAGCAAAGTTTCTTTCTTTCTTTGGCCTGTTGTCTGAGCTTCAGTGCATTAATCTTCATTAGGCTGCGACTGGCACCACACTGAAAGCATCGAAGCCTCGATTGTGTTACTCAAGCCCTTGTTGTGCGTAACACAACAAATGTCATGACGAATGATCCATTAGTGCGCAACAGCTGCCAGTCATCACCACAAAAATCACAACAATCTCAAACACTACGCATTTAGATACTGATTGATTATAGCTTGACAGTCATTGGTCATTGGGGTATAATAATGGTTCCGATATGGTGGAATAAAAATGTTAGATTACTGATGTATCTGTCACTAATTAATTTCATTTTAAACATGGTGTACTGTATATCAAACTGTTGGTGTGAGAAATTCACCAAGGTAGCTATTATTAATTATTGTATTTTGTAATTAAATTAAAATGATTAAAACCACCAATTACTGACTTTTTCTAAACATTTGAAATTTGTCATTTTGGACTTTCTGGGGGGAAAATTATTAAACAATCCATAAAACAAATCCCAAATAAATAATACACATTAAAAATTACTTCATGATAATGTGGCAGAGCAAAATCCAAAATCTTTTTCGGAATTGTAAGATTTCATTCTATCGGTCCAATGACAGAATTCAATGAATAGTCGAAGGTTAAATGCGTGTAAGCCTTTTTTAGAGCTTCTGAAAAGAATTGTGTTATTTATTATTAGAATTTATTATATTTGTTTTCCAACTCCGAATTTAATCTGACTCCAATTTTAAGTGACCATCAAATTTAGACTGTATTTTTAATTAGGAATGGGTCACATTTGTCATTCATGTGATCCTATACTCTTCAGTTCTTTTTAGTAAAGCATACACTCAATACATCACATAGTGGTATGATGCATGAATGTGCTCCACGCATCTCGTTTTTATACACTATGAACAGCAGCTACGCTTATTATTCTCTTTATTCTCGATTTTCACCTGGGGATTCTCATTCCGAGGCCCCCTTAGACTATGCAGCGCCACGGATGTGATCCAAGACCCGCAACAAGACGATCCCAAGGTTCCATAATCCTGGACCACGCTGTAGCAAGCATGTGACTAAGATAAGATGATTCCTGTGACCCTCCAAGGACAGACAAGCCTCGAGTTCTTTAGCCTCCGGCGCCTAGACTGCAGCTCTGCACAAGACGTCTGGCCATAGGAGAAATGTTCATGCCCAACTGAGCCTGGTTTCTCTCGTGGTTTTTTTTAATTCTTCACTTTCGGCAATTGGTGAAGTTTTTTCCTCGCCGCTGTCGCCACTGACTCGCATGGTTCGGGTCTTGTAGAGCTGCACATCGATGGATTTGATCTTGAGTGTTTGGACTCTCAGTAGTGAATATTAAACCACACTGAACTGAACTCAACTGAACTCCAACACTAAAAACTGGACTGACACTGTTTCAATTTACTATAACCTTCAACGTAAAGCTGCTTTGGCACAATCTACACTGCAAAAGTGATATACAAATAAAGGTGAATTGAACTGAATTGAAAAAGTTATACGTTCATTAGGGACCCAATGCTGCACAAAGTTTTCCCGCCCTGGGGTTTATGTGTTTCTCACGGACAGGATCTCAACATTCTGAAGTTAGTAAGAGAATGCAGGGTTAACTAATACCCAATTAGTCCGGTTGCCTCCTGCTCATTTGTACTAAAAGTGTAATTAATTTAGTCTTTCCACACAACTTACTAAGTTAGCGATAACCAGAAATGGAAAAGTCTCCGAGCTGAAGTCCAAAGAGTCTTGTGCAACTCGTTTGGATATCATGTGCACAGATCAAGGTAGCACCAGCCTCCACATAATCTACTGGATATAAAAGATTTCAGGAGAACTCAGAATGCATCAAAATTTAACACTTTATTTTCCAGATGAAAGTGTCTCATGCCAATTACAGAATCTAATAATAAAAGTCAATTTAGATAAATCTAAGAGTTTAGATGGAAATCCAAATAATACATCGTGTTGAGCTTGAAAGCTATGCACTGGGGGCTGGTCTGGGTACAGACTTACTACCCTGAGACATTTCATCCTTCTATTTTCATACCCTACGAGGGCAATGAATGGTTATTTTGTTAAAGTTAACCAGTGACTTACAGATTTACTCATCTGTTGGGATTTAATAATATTGAACGAAACCTTATTACCAATCACACCTAGTATTTATCAATACCAGAGGGGAAGGAAAGTTCAAGGAAGGGGGCAATAATGTGTTTTTCTTCAGATTCCAGAGTTTAAGTTGTTTTATTACATGGCAAATTTAAATCTGAGTAAAATCCATCCCTACAAAATTATTTTGACTAACAGACATTTCTTATCACAATATCACAATATAACAACAATATCTCTATCATCACCAAAATGAGTGCCAAGGCCAGCAAATGAAATAGCCCTTCATTAAGAGATGATAAAGCAGTGATTCTGAAGGGTGAGGTATATCAGGTTGTTCTTGAAGATAAATAACAGCTGAATAATTTGTTTTGTTGGGCCAGAGTGATAAAGGGCAGTGATTTGTATCCACTGATGAACATCAGGAAAGACCTCAGAGTTGTAAATGAAACAATCCCTCAACGACCAGCACTTGTCTTACCTTTATATGAGCATAAGTCATGCAGTCCAAGGAAGTCGACACTTAACACCAATTCCGGATCACTGTGGTTTACTTCTCTGAAGCAAGCAAATTGGTCACAGTGGAGTTCCTATCAGGGCAAAACAGAAAGTGGAATGTTAATGAAAGTTAAAAAAAAACTTATTTAACTGATTAGGCCTACAGTATATGATACACAGAATCGGAATGCAGGTATAGAACGGAAATTTACTGGAACTTTAACATGGTATGTCACGAAATTGACAAATTTGTATGAATAAATAATTATTCAAATCACAATACGAAAATGCAATTTAATAACGAATTATGCATGTCTGCTCAAATTAATTGTTTGTTTACTACAGAAAACCCAAGTACATGTGATGAACAAGGTGTTTTAGCATCTGCCATGTCACTAACTTCAAAAACATCTAATGAACATTTACATTTCATTTTAGAAAAACTATATATTGCACACAAGAAGTTTAAGTGTTTTCACAACAACATATTCAGTTTTATTTTACAGTTATTGTAAATGCTTGAAAAGTGCTAGAATTTCTGGCATGACGTAGCACACTCCTACATTAGCATGTTTTAACAAACTGCTACTGTAGTATGCTTCTACCATGCTTTCAACAACATTGTAAGCGTGTTTTATGTTGCTAGAATGTTTTTAGCATTATTTATCGCAGTGCTAGTATGATTTAGCATTTTTGCTAGCATGTTTCTAGCATGGGCGGCATGGTGGCTCAGTGGTTAGCACTGTCACCTCACAGCAGGCAGGTCGCTGGTTAAGTTGGCATTTCTATGTGGAGTTTGCATGTTCTCCGTCTTCCCAAATGCCAGGAACCATAGACACATCTGTCCGTTTCGGGAGGCCTGGTTGCGGTTTCCCCCACATTCCAAAGACATGCGCTATAGATGAATTGAACAAATTTAATTGCCCGTAGTGTACGAGTGTGTGTGTGTGAATGCGAGAGTGTATGGGTGTTTCCCACTTCTGGGCTGTGGCTGGAAGAGCATCTGCTACATAAAGCATATGCTGGTGGTAGTTGACAGTTCAATCCACTGTGGCGACCTCTGATAAATCAGAGAAGGCAAAGAAAAATGAATGAATGAATGAATAAATGAATGGTTCTAGCACGCAATTACCACAGTGCTAGACATGTTTTATCACACTGTCAGCAATGTTTTGAGCATTAATCACAACACTGCTAACCCTTAAGCGTTAGAGTTAGTTGGATAAACCTCTATTTAGCATCTTTTAAAATAAAAGGTAGATTTACCTAGAAATACAATACAAGATAATGCAATTCTTAACAAAAATCACATATTTCCTAGGTGTGTTAGAAGTGCAGCAGAATAAGTTGTAAAATTGTATAAAGCAATTGTATGCAGATTTAATTTTGGATTACATTGATCCAGAAAAAATACAAAAATATTCAGTGTGCGATAATGAATTAAGTAATTCAATGCTTTTAACTGGTCACTTTACCTGATGTGAAATTCCTCTAATTGCACCCCAAAGCCACATTATTATTATTTGCCACATACGAGCACCAACAGCGTTTTACCCCCAGTGCTGTTTTCATCGAGAACAGTATATTTCATGATTGACAGCCACACAATGCAGTTCAAACACTGCTGAGCCAGGACAGGATCGACAAAGGTGACCAACTCTATAAGAAAAACAGAACAGACTATGATGCTGCAAGATGAAGGGAGCGAGGGATGAGAGAAGAAGAGCGGGAAAGAGGATTTACCTGCTGGCAGTTTTTAATGAGCACTTCATTTACGATGACCAACACACTCTCACACACACACACACACACACACACACACACACACACACACACACACACACACACACACACACACACACACAATAACACATGCCTATTTTATGTAGCTGATCTTATATGATGCAAAAGGCAGAAAAGATATATGATGTGCCACTATAATGGATTCATAATAAAATAATGCAGATAAAAAAGGAAAGACCGTAAGATCAAAAGATCATTCATAGATGAATGTGTCTAAAGATTTCTTGGTAACACTTTATTTTGACGGTCCATTTTAGCATTAGTAGACTGTCTGCTTAATATCTGTTGATACTGACATTTAACAGTCCTTCAACGGACATTTAACTGACGATAAGAAACTTTGCAAGTACATGTCAACTTACTGTACACTAATCCTAACCCCAACCCCAACAGTTTACTTATAATCTAATGAGAATTAGTTGGCATGTAGATGCAATGTAACTTAAATTCAACAAATGGACCATCAAAATAAAGTGTGACCAATTTTTTTCACATGATATTTTCAAATTTTGCTCAAAGATCCAGATTTCTTTAGAGAAACAAATACAGTGAGGAAAATAAGCACTGAACACCTCACCATTTTTTTTTTCAGAAAACTTTTTTTAAAGGTGCCGTTGACATGAAATTTTCCCTGGATGTTAGTAACAACCAAAGAAATCCATATATGCAAAGAAAACAAATATAATTAGTTTACAAATTAAGTTATGCGTAATAAAATGAAATGATGCAGGGAAAAGGTATTGAACACATGAAGAAAGAGACGTGTAGAAAGGCAGTGAAAGCCCAGACAGCAGCTAAAATCTCTCAGTAGCTATTCGGCAACCCTTTGCCCTTTATCAATGTAAAGTAATATCAGCTGCTTCAGTCCAACATTTACATTATGAAGATGAAACCAGGGTGGACATTTCAACAAGACAATGATCCAAAACACAGCCAAGAAAACTCTCAAATGATTTCAGAGAAAGAAAATCAAGCTGTAGAATGACCCAGCCAATAACCTACTTGAATCAAATATAAAACGCAAAATAAAGATCAGATTTGATAGACGAGACCCACAAAACCATCAAAATTTTTACACTCTGTTAAAGTCTGTGAAAAAAATAAAAAAATCACACCTGAGCAATTCATTCTTCATATGAGAGGCGTCTTTAAGCTGCCATCAACAAAAAAGCCTTTTATATAAAGTATTAAATATGTTTCAGTAGTTCAGTACTTTCTCCTTGTGTCATTTCATTGTTATTACACACAATTTCTTTCTTTTTGTTTGTCTTGTTTTTTTTTATTTTTTTATTTATGTTTGTATTGTTTGGGATTTTACCAAAATCTGGTTCAATTCCATGTCAACAGCTCCTTAAGAAATATTAGTCAGGGATGGCATGTTCAATACTTTATGTATTACTGTACGTAATGAGTTTCAGAATAAAAAGTCAGTAATATCAGTGTCTCTTGTCTCTCGATCTCCAGTAATACTCTTGAAAATGAATAGTCAAGTCAGCAAATTTCATCTGAAGCTTTTACATCATTTCTTGCTGTTTGCCCAGCATTAACAGTATATGGTCAAAACTGAGCTTGAGCAACTCATAATTCATTTGTGTTTAATATACTGTAGTAAAATAAATTTTCACTATATCCCAGCTTTTGCCTAATATCAGTATTATATTCAAGGAAATTGTGTTATTAAATTTTGTGGCTGACTCTTCTGTCTAACTAGACGCCTAATTCTATCTCCTTCTGAAATGTGGGAATCTATTTTCAAGATTCATTTGTCTTTCTTTTGCTCTATTAATGATGGTGCCAGTGCATATCAAAGTGGCATAATGAAGATTCACAGCATTTTCTCTCTTATACTAATACCTTATCAAAGTTGAATATCTTTCTGGAAAATCAATTCTCTTTCATATCATTAAGTTCTTCTCTGGCATGATTGCATGCCTGCTGCTTCTGCTAAGCAAGAGGCAGAAGGAAAAAAAAACAAAGCATGGTAATCTATGCATTCAGTGGGATACTGCTTCATAGTCTGGGAAATATCTGATATCAATATTTGCCATGATGGTATTGATTGCCTTGATGGTGTAACACATTAAGCAAAAATGGAAAAAAGAGAGGATAAAATGAAAACAGAGGCTCTGATTTAACTTTAGGTTTAAGTGCTTTGGGCTGTGTCCACCAAAAAATGAACTTATCTAAGGAAAGGAGAGACAGCAAACCCCTGAATTCGATTAAATAAAGTGTAAACGGGTCAGAAAGTAACACTCAGTGAGCAATGACTCACTAAAATGAGAATTTGGAAAATAAATTATAACAACGTTATAGGGGTTTATAGGAGACCTATTATGCAACATTGAATATGAGGTTTGTAACCAATACTATGTGATTTACCCACTTGAAACTACACTCTTAAAAAAAAAGGTTCCTTGAGGTTCTATATAGAACCCTAGGGTTCTATACTTGGCCAGTAGAACCTTTTACCCAAAAAATGGTTCTATTTAGAACCCTTTGAGTGCAAAGAACCTTTTTGATTAAAATGGTTCTATAATGTGAGATTTATGACATAATTATATAGTAAAGATTATAAATAATAATAAGCTATAACACAGAGAGACAAAGCTATTTGAGTCAAAACCTAATAAAATGACTGCTATGGTCAAAAACCTAATCAATGTATGATGGGATTTTTGTTTCATGCAGGTTTGTACATTACCATATAACTAATATTTATATATGCTTAATATTTAATTTTTTTGACAAATTATTTTGTAAAATTAATTAAATAACCAGTTTATTCAGACTGTACAGTGTGTTGTTATGGTTTAATAAATTATTTTAAACTAATAATCATGAAAAAGCCCTCTGGTGACGTCATTCATTTGTGGACTGGTGGTGACGAGCCTGGAGAGTGACGGTTAATTTTTGAAAAGGAGAACTCCGCTTTTGCAGCTGCGTCATTCAGGTACGTTATTACTCTTTTAAAACTATAATAATGAAATATTTTGTATTACGGGGTAATGTTTCTCTTCCCTTGTCTTATATGGTGACAGACTGAATAAGGGGTAACGTTAATATGGATTAATACTGTGCTTGTAACTTTCTGATGGATTTCTGTCGTCAGCCTTCGGTTCAGGAATCTGTGTCAAGCTGACTTTGCTCTGCTTTTTGTTCGAAATAAGTTACAGTTTCACTTTATTTGTTTGTCAGTATTAATTAAAATATCAATAACAATAAAACAGGTGCGTTATTTGAAGGCGAGCTCCGAGTGGCAGCGTGAAGCGCGTGCACGCTCTTTTAATGGTAACTTCATATGAGCCGATTTCCGCTTTCGTGCAGTTTTTATCTCCAACCTTGAACAAACGAGTACTTCCAGCTTGCTCGTGTGTGAGTTTAGCCCAGTTTAACTCGGGCTAAACTCTGTAAAGTAGTGTACACGCCGGCTAGTCTGCATTAAAACCTCAAGGGAACATGCCGCGCTCGCGCCCGCCCGAGTCTATGCACGCGCCCGCCCGAGTCTATGCACGCGCTATAGTAATAATTGCTAAGGGTATTATTAAAACCTTTCAAAGCCAAAACATATTTTAATAATCCATAGATTAAAGATCAGGTGTTATTTATGAAGGACATACAAACATGCAGGCTAAATGTATTGTGAAATGTTGAACCTTGTTAAATATAGGCTACATATATGTATATATTGTGCTAAGTAAGTTTAAAATTCATATTTTAATGTATATCTTTCTTTTCTTCAAACAGCCTGGACACTGAACTGCATCGTAAATCTTGTGCTCGGTATGTATTATTGCTTTTAATTCTAAACAAACTGTATTAAGTATTATGAAATGAATATTATAAAAGACTTTAACATTGTATTGTAACCTGGGCTGCAGGACACAAGTAGCTTTGAAGAGGAAGGATCCCAGCTTAAAGAAGGACATGCGTTACATCCATAATTGTGACACAATTATCATCAACAAGGACACCTGGTAAATATTGTATTTTATAACATGCATATGTCAGACTTGGTTGTTGTGTACTGAAATAATATATTTATCACAAAAATGTTCGATTACTTATTGCTGCTGTTTGTACAGTGAGAATATTAAGGTCATTGCTTATTAAAAAGTCCTGCAAAGAAAAAATATGTTTTAAAAGAAAGTGTAAATTTGCCTACAGGATACCTTGTTGGAATGTCTGCAAAACAAATTTAAAAATGAAAGGATTTCAGTGGTGAGCTCATCTATCATCTTGCAAAATGAAACAAATTAATGGGATGAAAAGGAAGTGAACTGTACTCTGAGGAACTTAACACAAGGCAAGTTCAGTTCAATACATTTGATGCCAAAGGTAGATTAATTCTGTGATATAAATTCATATTTACACACTCTAAAATGCTGCCTTTCTACCTCAGATTGTGATGGACCTGGAATGCGACACCAGATATTCATAAGTCAAGAACCGAATGAACACCCTTTTCCAGAGCACAGATTATGGAGGGGTTTGCAGAACTAATGGAGCAGTTTTTTCTTCTTGGAGTGCCACAGCTTGTGAGTAAACACTGTTACATTGTATGCCAAATAGTTTTGCGTCCATGATGACTTTAAGAAACTTGTATTGCTGAAAATATGTCATTTGGAAACTTACACATGAAGTAACCAAAATGTTTTTTGCATTTAGGATGCTGCATAGAAAACTTGGTGAAGAACACAGAAACATCTTTAAAAGAAATGGCCCAAAAAGGGACAGAAAGAAGGAAGTGCTCCATGACAGTTTCATTGGACCAGCAGCGGAAACCGCAGAAGGTAACTACTCCCTATATTACATACTATTTGCCCCAAACACACACACACACACACACTTTAATTGTATTAATTATAACTGTAATTCTATTTGATGACTTATGTTAATTGGTTAAAAGTACTCAACATTAAAATATTGTTTTACAGAAATCCAAAGGTCCTACACCATCCAGGATTCAGCAGCTCTCCTGATTCCACCAAGGCTTGAAGTGTCAGCATTACAATGGACAACACTCACTCGCTATCCTTCAACTTCCTCATTTATCAGAGGCACCACAGTGGAGTGAATCACCAACTAATCTGCCCTTTCCAGCCACAACCCAGCACTTGGAAACACCCATATACTCTCTCATAGATCTACACACATTCACTCACTATGGCCAATTCACCTATACCGTACACATGCTTTTGGACTGTGGGGTCAACCGGAGCACCCAGAGGAAACCCACAAGAACACTGGGAGAACTTGCAAACTCCACACAGAAATGACAACTGGCCCAGTCGGGACTCGAACCAGTGACCTGCTTGCTGTGAGGTGACAGTTCTAACCAGTGAGCCACTGTGCCACCCATGGACAAAACTATTTACCTTATAAGAGAGGCTGACAGACATGGACATGCTACAGGTTGTGAAATGGCTGTTTGCAGTGTTTTGTCTAATCATTTTGCAATGTTTTAGTAATGTTTTTTTATTAAATTATGTATAAAAATGGATGTTGTGATGACCAATACATGCAGGTACCATCCACTTTTTGAAATTGTAGTGTTATTTAATAGATGTTTTGATTGTTTGTGTATTGTTTCTATCTGCATTGTGATATATTTCTCTTCATTTTAGACATGTGTGAAAGGGAAGCACTGTATTTGTTCAAACAGTAAAAAAGCTTAGAAAAGTGAAATCATTTCAATTACATTGTAAAATGCCATTAAACTGTTAAGGTAGATCTGCTGTCCAATGCAAAGTATGCAGAGGTGCAATTTTAAATATTTTAAAAAATATTTTGTATAATGAATTGAATAAATTTAAACAATTTGAATTGTCTGGATTGGTTTTATTTTTTATTCATTAATAAGTAACAATAATTCAATAATAAAAAAGAACCCTTAAATGGTTCTAAATAGAACCATCTAACTTGAATTCAAAGAACCATTTGGGGCTCTATTTAATGAACCCTTAAAATGGTTCTATATAGAACCTTTTTGGGGTTCCATATATGAAGCGCTCGATAGAACCATTTTTGGTTCTATATAGAACCGTTTGTTTTAAGAGTGTAGTTTAAAACATGATCAAAACAGTGATCTATTTTAATGACAAAGATTAAAATATTTAAGTTTGTGAAAAATAAAACCAAACTGGAATTGGCCAAAATCTATTTAAATATTTTCCAACATTACACTCTAAATGCTGCTGGGTTTGGCTGGATTTGTCCATATCTGACCCAACATTGTGTTACGACAACCCAGCATTTTTTAGAGTATTGACATTTGGGCTGAGGCAGGTGACACGATGATCAAAACAAGGAACAGGCGGACAAAATCAAACAAACAAGAAGCAACTATGACGACAAATGAAAACATGCTTAGAGACCAAGAAAGAAAACACTTTGATACACACTTTAAGAGGTAGGGGAGAGCGGGGAAGAAAGTACCATTTATCATGAAAACCTATTTTTAAAAGAAAATGTTTTAGACAGAAATATATTTTGCTGTGGTTATGAGTTAATAAGTATGGCCTATCAACATCAGGTAGTATTTTGAACAAATATAGAACAAAATGATTTCATTTTAAACATAAATTGCATTGTTACTTTTAACCCCGTCAGTAAAGACGAAAGTAACACACGGGTGGGTCGAAAGTAACACATTTACTAGATTTACTGGCTTAGTTTTGTTTTGTTTTTTCAAATATATTTGACTATGACCTTGTTAATGTTAACTGCAAAATATTAATGTTTAAAAACAAAATTTAAAAAAATTACCAATGCACCCAGTATTTGCTTTTGCTTGATGGCTTCCCCCCTGATCAGTTCAGTAAGTCTCACCTATTTGCACTGCATGTATTATTAATAACAGCTAGGAAGAGGATCACAGCGAACTGGATGAAGACCCGCCAAACCACTTTGACAGAATGGACACAGAGGCTGAAACAGATATATATATTTCAGAAATTTACTGCAGATTTGCAGTTGAAATCAGACCTTTTGCAACAGAACTGGGCATTAATCGAAACATACTTACTTAATCTTTGAATTGCTGTCAGGGGCTTTGTCGTAGTTATTGCCTTTATTTATTTATTTATTTATAATATTTATTTATTCATTTTATTTTTTAAGCTGTCACTATTATTTATCTATTATTATAATTTCTGTCAATTATTATTTTCTATCAGCTTTTTTTTTGTGATTGTAAAAATTCTAAGTAAATGTTATTTGTGTACTATGTTTACAAAAACGTTAATAAAAACAGTAAAAAAAAAATGCATTTTCATTTTAAATTTTAGTTCCATCAAATGTTTCAAAAGCAACCCAACAATGCAAAATGTTAAATTAAAAAAATAAAAATTTCTATTATTATTGGCAATATGCATACATTTTTATGAAACATCTGAATCAAAACACTAAAAACTCTATTGTGGAAGTGAAAAATAAGGTATGGCTGTTAGCAGTTAGACATAAATAACAATGTTACTTTCTTCCCCACAGGACATTTAAATCTGATTTACTTTTAAAGTAAAAAAACTCATTACTGTGATGCATGAAAAGAGAAATACAACTTACAATACAATCAGTGCCTCTAGAATAATTTACTTTCTGCACTTAATTTTAATTCGGACCTTACCATGGGACACAGCCCTAAAAATCAGGGGATATTTGGTTTATATTTGGTCATATCTGATATATCTCCATCAACGGTTGCATGCTGAAAGTGCTGTTATAACTTGGAAAGTGAATGTTGTCAGGGCTTTGAGTAAATTGATTTGTTACTTTTGTCCCACGTTACTTTCGTCCCGCTCTCCCTTTTAGAAAAATAAGAATAAGAGATTATGGAGAAGATAAAAAAATAAAAAATAAAAATAAAAAAATTAGCAGGGTTTCCAAAAAGTTCATTTTGGACTCATTTTAGAGTTTAAAAATTCATATGGGTAACTTTAAGAATAATTATTAATGATGCTCAGTAATAATAACACAAATTAAGTTTTTTTTAAAAAGCTGACAAAAAGGGGGTGGATAAAAGTGGGGAGAGAAAAGCAAAAAGACAGAAAGAGCAAGGGGAATAAACGGATAATAAAGGGAGAGTGCGGAGGGAGAAGTGCATCTGACTGGAAGGAGGGTGGTGATGTATGCGGGGCTGTCAGCGGGGGGAAGATGCAGTGCGCTCTTCCTCAGGGAGGCGATCTCCCTCCCACCGCGAACCGACTCTACAGACACCAGTAATGAAGTGCTCCACTGGCAGACAGCACAAACACACACGTGCACACAAATTCTTATCATGTTGGCCTCCCACAACCTCCTGCTAGGCCCAAATTACACACCAGCAACCAGATGCCAGTCGTATTTAATCATACTGTAACCTAATTGCACCCGAGACTGACTTCATATTCATTTATTATTGTTGCGATGTGCTATTTTGCTCTGAGTGAGCAGTGACATTGGTGTTTGTTACTATGGTAATGTATTGTGTCCACCTGTTCAATGGTAATGTCCTCAGTTAAGTCTTGTGTATTTTACCCAATTTCTGTGTCCCAATTCACGCTAAATAGTATTTGAAAATAGAATAAGCATGCCCCAAATCAATCATAGTACAGTATGTTGCAATAAGTGTTCCAAATGACCTGGATGGTCTACTATTTAATGGCAGATTTGTGCATACACTAATGACTAATACCCTAAAAACATGCACAGACATACATTTGATTGGTATAAACATGGGTAAAGAGTGTTAACAAACTACAAATATGCAAGACATGCAAGACTGACAGTTAAGTGGAGAGGCTTAAGTAAGGATGTCTAAATGGTTCTTAATTAACCTTCTAGAATATTTCTATATCAAGTTTTCCACATTACATTTCATCAGCAACAACAACAACTACTGTAGGTTTACATGGACAGCAGTAATCAAATTATTTGCCTTAATCTGAATAGACAATAATATGATTAAGGTGTTTACATGAGTTGAGTTTTCCTGTCATGATCCCGTTATATTATATTATATTAACTTCATTGCGTCACCACTCTATCCACATTTCCTTCGAAGTTTCACATAATTTTGGGTGTTTCGATTTTAATTTGTCGACTTTACCTGCAGTTTGGCACTTTCTGTTTCATTCTGGAACAATTCATGTACGTCCCTGTGACAAACGAGATATTGGATGCGAGTATGAACTGCTGGAAGAGTATTGTTTCAATGAAATTTGATACCGCACGCCATATGGCGAAAAAACCTCCGCATTTCACAATGCCGGTGTCTTTGGTCCTTCACTGACTCAGTAGGTGCAGAGAATAGTGTCAAACAGCTGTGTGTGTATGGAATATCCTGTCGCAAAATGCGGCAAAAATCCTACACGATGGTAAAAGTTTGATTGAGGTGTTTACAAAGCCACATCTTAATTCGATTTCTGTTTAGTTCGATTATGACCTTATTTGGATTAAATTAATCAAAAATCGCTGTTTACATGGTAGACTCTTAATCAGAGTATTGTCAGATTATTGGTGTTCACTTAAACATACTCGATGTAAACTTTTATAAAAACATGATTGGTCTAACTTATGAATGGATAATAATTATGCAATCACTAGAGAAAATTTCTCAGCATAAAAAATCTCCGAATGGCACATTAAACTCCTACTTCATCTTCAATATGGGTGGAAATTAAAAATAAAAGAAATGTTATTGATGTGACAACATGCTTGACAGGGCAGCGCTAACTAAACAACATACTGTAACGGTGCATTACTGAGGAAGTAATGTGTCTCAAAGCTTGCATATACTCTTCTGTTAAACACTCAAAACTATTTACTTTTTCTTTAAAAAACAATGCATATTTGTAGGATGTACATCCTAAAGTAAAATTGGAGTTCAGCAAATCTTTATTTAATTTCCTGCTTGGCTATCGTCTGTTGCGGTGCTCTATTTTTGCGTTCTTCTAGAGATCTTTGCACTGTATTATGTAACAAATTTAGTAAAGAAAGAATAAATGCTGTGGTAAATATTCCAAGCTTTTGCACTCTTTGTACCAGCATGCCATCAGGCTTACATTTAAATTACAGAGTTTTGATGAATTTAGAACCATTAGCTATATAACTAAATACAGCAACAGACAACAAAAACATACACACGGACACAAACTCTTATAATCCTCACCTCCCACAACCTCTTGCGAGGTCGAAATCACACACCAGCAACCAGATCATACTGTAGCCTAATTGCACCAGAGACCAACTATATAGCAATTTGTTATTGTTTTTATGTGCCATTCTGCAGTGGTGATTTAAAAAAGGGCGTCAAACTCACAACTTATTGAAATTGGTGCCAAGCACCGGGAGGCAACTCAAGGCGGAGATAAAGAGCGAGTGAGCCCTGTGAGAACGGGAGAGGAGGCCAATGTGTGTAATCCGTGAGGCGAGAGTGTGGAAAGGCAAATGATTCATGGAATAAGCATTAAAAAGTGAGAAAAAATGAGGGAGGAAAAGAAATCAATGTAAATGGGTCCCCTGGGACTGTGGGTAATAAGGATTACTTCTGTGAATATACCAATCCATACAACAGGCCAATGAAAACTTGTCAGATGTAGTCTTTGGGATTGTGTGATTGTTTCTCACACTGTGGATTGTGCGTATGCAGCCCGTGGCCTGAGGAGTATTGAAGTGTACAGGCATGCAAGAGTGGAGCTTGGATTCATTGGAAAATTGTATTCTTATAGTATGCATGTGCATAGATGTATGTCTTTTAGTATGTTTGTTTGACAATGTTTGACCGTCGATTAGCTTTGAGGGTCTCTAAACCACCATTCAAAAGTTTGAGACTTCTTAATGTAATTATTAATTTTTTGAATTACTAACATTTTGAATACTGGGATTTAATTCGACTCTCTCCTTCATGATCTTTTGAATGAGCTTTTGAATGTTCAATGATTTTTAAACTATTTTTATTTATTAATTTTTCAAAAAGTGTACATGGTCAATAGGGACCCGAGGTACGTAATAGTACAATTACATTTTTATTGTGCAACAAATTATAATGTTGACACAATAATGATAAAATTGTTAAAATAATTTAATAATTAAAAAAATGATTTATTGCTCAAGGTGAAAATGTCTAATACAAAATGATGACCTGTATAGTTACTTATTACCGCATAAATTAAACAACAACAAATATCGTTAAAAACATTTTAAATAGCTTGCATGTTGTTGTTTATTCTGCAGAACAGTTATTGTTTACAAACATACAGTATATAAATGTCACTGTTACTATAAGATATGCTGAGATATGCTCTCAGAAACAAGAAAACATGCTTTTATATATTTAATTCATTTATTATTATTCATTTATGAACACATATGTGTTTATGCATGTTTTCTTGTTGAAAGTTGTTGGAAATGATCATTTTGAAAACTGGATGAGAATATAAAAATGAGCCAGAAGCTTAATGTACAGTACTCAGGATGTGTGCTCTTTGAATTACTACAGTGATGGTAAAACCATGTTCTTAGACTGAACCCTTCCAACTCCCAAAAGGTAAGGTAATATGCTTTGTGTTATTAAAACAACAGCAGAGGCCAATGTTATAATGTTATTAAAACAACAGGTTAGTTTTATGGTATTGTAGCAGTTAGAGTTCCATTTGTGTTACATATGTAGGTCTGAGTTCCCCCCAAAAAACAAATTTAAGAGTTAAATTGATAAAAAAGTGAGATAAGAATTGTCGCATTTAATGGCAATAATTTGAATAATGGTTTATGTCTCTGATGTGGATGTGATAAGGAATTTTTAAACAAAACTGACAAGTACTTTTTATAGGTTGCACCCAAACTTTGTTTTGAAAGTTCATAATGTTTTAAACTGCCAGGTATACTCACTCCATGCATGCAATGAGTAGTATGTGTTTTCCTGGAGCATATGGACACATGTCCACATTACTGTTGACGTCTGGTTCTGTTCTGGCTGGCCTCATATGCGTGTGTACGCGTGCGTGTGAGGACTTTAATCTGGCTGCTATCTCAGTGGCAGGTTGAAAATGGGTCTACAGCGTGCCACTGGAGCTCTGTAATCCATTCTCAACAGTGAAGCATGGAGGCAGAGAAGCCTGCGCCCATTGTCATGCTGAGTTACATGGACTCATGATCACATTATCTGGCACTGGACCCCACTGATTCATTCAGTTTACAGTATTCTCTGTTCACAGCCAACTTATTTCCTTTAGCCCGGCCCGCCGACAACCTCCTCTACGCCGTATTAATCTTATTTATGGACTTATCGTAGCGCAAATATCACAATACCACTCTGCGCTGGGCTCTCTCCCCTTGCACTGCTAGAAAATAAACATGAGGTTGATGGAAGCTGAGGCTATTCTTGAGAATAAAATTGGTTGTTTACTACCTGTGGGTTTAAGAAAGTAGTCTTTTGAGAAGTGGGAGTAACTGGGTGAGAAAGGTGTGTGTGTGTGCTGGCTGAAGCTGTAACGCTATATATGCACACAATTAAGACTTAATTCTACCAAGTCAGTGTTGCGTGTTTATTTTTAAATCCATTTGTATTTTTGAACAGTAAAATTCAATTTAATTCAATTCACCTTTATTTGTATAGCGCTTTTGCAATGTAGATTGTGCCAAAGCAGCTTCACATAGAAGGTTATAGTAAATTGAAACAGTGTCAGTCCAGTTTTTAGTGTTGGGAGTTCAGCTCAGTTCAATTCAGTGTGGTTTAATATTCACTACTGAGAGTCCAAACACTGAAGAGTAATCCATCGATGCGCAGCTCTACAAGTCCCGAACCATGCGAGTCAGTGGCAACAGCGGCAAGGAAAAAACTTCACCAATTGGCGAAAGTGAAGAATTAAAAAAACCTCGAGAGAAACCAGGCTCAGTTGGGCACGACCATTTCTCCTATGGCCAGACGTCTTGTGCAGAGCTGCAGTCTAGGTGCCGGAGGCTGGAGAACTCGAGGCTAGTCTTGTCCTTGGAGGGTCACAGGAATCAGTCTCATGCTTGCTACTCCACCATGCACCAAGCAGCTGCTCAGGATACAGCATGGTCCAGGATTATGGAACCTTGGGATCGTCTCGTCGCCTTCTCCGATCTCATGATGATGTGCGAAGTTTGACAATTTCATGCTGGTTTTTGTTGTTGTTGTATTTGTTGCCCCAAAAAGAGTAAGAAAGTTCCTCTTTGTATTTTTTTTTAGCTCAAAAACAATGGCATGTGTTTGAGGCTAACCAAAACCACTGTGTTCGAATAACCTATTTAATTAATAAGGTACTCGATTATTAGTCTTATTTGTTTACACCAGTACATTAACAACTTTACTGTTTGTTTTTATATATTTTACTGAAATTAAATTGGCATTAAATTACCAGAAGTACTCAGAAAACATTATTATAAGTGAATGAAACCAATATTTACATAGAAATACTATATGTCCAATTTGCATATATGTACATTAAACACGTATATTGTGTTTGTTTTTGAATAAAATCAGCTTTTATAAAATTACTGTAGTGAGACAGAAATGTATTAATACTATATTACATGCAATGGTCTGAAAGCATTATTAAAAGTGAAAGAAACCCGCATTCTCTCTGGGATTATGGCCAATCACATCACTGTAACAATACAGGTCAGCTGCGTGACACCGAGCGTCTGATCGTTCTCACTCTGCGAACCCGAGAGCCTGGGTTTATGATGCGTATGATTATTGGAATGTCATTATCATGATACTGTATACAGAATTATGACACAGCCTCAGGGACCGATTACAGGAAAAGATTCATTCTGAAGGCTGGAATTTCCTCAACCTTCAGGGACAGCGGGAAAAAGAGAGAGAGAGAGACAGAGAGAGAGAAAGAGAGAACGAAGACATAAAGAAAAAAGGTTGAAGACTGATTAGGTTTATTCCCTTATATGCCTTCATCAGTGAGATATTTCCTTCACTCACCGCCAATTGAATAAAGCATGCAGAATGAGACAGCGCAATGCACAAAACCAGCACATATGTCTTCATTTCAGAGGCTTTATTTCCTGACGGTTTCTCAAAGCTGTAGACTATATTGATTCGGCTTCCCTTTCCCCTGGTAAAGATAGAATAGTGAATGAATGTGCATTAGGAGGGTGAGGGGAGGTGGAAGGATTAGGATGATTTCATTAGTCCTCCGTGGTGGATTGGGTCGTGAATCCTGGGCTTAGGCTGACAGAAACACTTCCCTTTTTTAATTTCTCAAGCGGATCACGGTGTACCGCACGCTTCTGTATGACAGGATGAGCCGCTGGGATGATCGGGGAGACGAGACCGGCACTGCGTTTGACAACACAGCTGTTTATAAGGCATAAATACATATAGTGAGAAGTATAGTTTAATGCAACAAATCATATTATTCTTAATCTATAAAGCGCAAGAGCATAAATAAATATGAAATGTTTGTCAACTTATGAGATTTTAATTAATCAAACCATCATAGACTCACGAATAACACTCAAAACAAATGATTTTTGCTGCTTGTTCAAACTACTTATTTAAAATGAGCTGAATCAACACAATTCTTGAGTTTTTTGGAGAGGACCGCTTAAATGTTTTATGTTTAATCTACTTACATTTGTAAAAACTATAAATATAACTTAATCGATTTGTGTGGAACCCCGCATTTTCTTACAGTGTATGTTTAGCATTCACAGGTCTACAATTTCACAAAAACACAAGGATAAAAAGCCACATGGGAGTGTGATGAATCTATGGATGACACTCTTGGTGATTTTAGAGCCGCGTGATGGCAGCGTAACATGGCGCTCTTCAGCAAAATGACACCTGTATTTACTGCCTTTCGGCTCTCCCCTGTAATCCACATGCCTCGCATTCATCATCGGCCAATCAATTGTCCAGACTCCAGTTAATATTTTTTCATGGATAAATCATTTATCTGCATTTACGAGCATCTGGCTGATCATTCTTTCTGCATCAGATCGGCCCCAGAAATAACAAAACTGTGAGCAAGACTACATGCATGTATACTGTACATAGTTAAATATACAGCATATGACAGCTGAAAAGATATGTGTGCTGGCTAAAGCTGTGTGAGCTATAGTGTAAGTAAACACAAATGAAGACTTAAACATTTGTCGATTGACATATTAAGATTTTTTTTTAAGTTTCTCGATATACAGTGTTAAACTGTGAAATATATGTATACAACATTTGCACATTTATTTTTCTTATAAAACGGACGCAAATTGCTTTTTGTGATTTATAATTGTTACAAATTTTAGTTTGAATTTAAATTTAAATTATTGAATAATTTCAGATTTTTTTAAAAATATATTATCTATTAATAGTGCAACAATGACTTAATCAATACATGCCTTCAACTTTAAGAGTTGCGGTCTATTTTACTTGATTTATACAACATTACCAGAAATGGGCTGAAATCACTATTAAAATTATACTAAATATAATTAATAAATATAATATATGCTAAATTAAAGGTCAGTTGCATTAAATTAAATTAAATTAATTCTGAACAAGCTCTTAAAAAATAAAAAACTCCAAAAATAAAAAATAAAATGATACATAAACTACACTTAAATGCTTAAATATGTATCATACAAAAAAAAGAGAAGAATGGGTGAATTTGAGAATAAACTAAAGTGCAAATGAAATGAGCTTGTTTAGCAGAAATGCTTTATATCCACACAGTTTGAGTGTGGGAAAGTGTGTGTGTGTGTGTGTGTGTGTGTGTGTGTGTGTGTGCTGGTGAAGGCAGGCAGATCTGTGTGTGTAGCGTCTGACTGTCAGCTGTATGATATGCTGTGAGTGGCCTCTGCTGGCTAACTGAGGGCAACATGAGTCACAGAGCATCAACCCTGCAATCACACGCGCACACACACACACAAACACACACTCACCCGCTCAGCAGTGCTGCAGAACATCTAGGAGAAACTACTGTTTTATTCAACTTCACTGAAACAATAGATTGTGGTAGGGGGGTTCAGTGTATAACATCTAACATTCACCCTCGAATGTTGCCCATGGCCATCAGATGCTATCACACACATACCACCGATCCACATTTCTATGCACTCCCCTGAATATACTTAGCAAAAAGTAAAGTACCAATCTGACACAACTTATTAAACCCCCCGCTGCTAGATCTGTGTGAGTGCTGCTGCTGTTTGAAGTGATCTGAAGACTTACAAGAGTGACTGTGATTCAGAAGATAGATGGATATATGTGATTCAAAGATAGATATATTGATGTGAACGAATGGTGGAATAAACTCAGAAAGGGGTCCTCAGGGGAGCTTTTTGGCAGAAATAATCAATATCAATGCGCGGTAGGGAGATTTATCAGAGGCTTGGGTTTTGCCTCTTCCGCTTTTTGCGAGGCAGTACAAAAATCTACCGCTTTCAGTGTTTTAACGGGGACTGAGTTCATTCCCGTAGAGGACTTTAAACAGTCGTAGTCATCTCAATGTCAAAATGAGAAAATTGGTCCTCGGTAGCAAAGGGAAAAGTAAACCAAATGAGTAGAAATTACCATACAGTATATAACACTTTTTTGTCATTAATAGTAATACATAACTGTCAGTACATTTTAAGGCTGAACTAAAAAAAAATATGCCATGCTTTCAAAAATATGTTTCATTATTTATTCCACACAATCAACTTGTGTTGGGGCAACATGAAGGAATTTTAAAGTTAATTATGCTGTTTCAGCTCATTTTAAATAAGTAGTTTGAACAAAAAGCAAACTAAATTTTTGGAGTGTATAATAAACTTACATTTTTATATAAAATGTTTCAAATAAATATAAAGATTAATAAAACAAACATATATGAAACTTACATGTGACTACATTGCACTGTACTCATAATATAATGTAAGTATTTGAAATATGCTATGTATTTAAAACTGAAAGATAAAAAGCATCTCACTAAAACAAAGAAAGAAAACTCTTGATTTTCGTTATTCTCTTCATTGCAGTGTCACTTTGTTAAAATTAATTCTGCTACTGCCACTAAAATTCAGTATTTTCTCAAATCTTATGAAGATATTAACTGAGGATTAATACTATGACTATTTACAAACATTTTTGTTTTTTCAAATAATATATATAGAAAAAACAAATGCAATCAATCCTTTAGGTCACAATTTTGTAAATTATTATTAATAGTAAGTAAATTGTTAATGTGATAAAATTAAAACAGAATCATTAATATAAAACAAAAAAAAACAAGAAGACAACCAAGTGCTGAGGTTACAGTGTCGTGACCTCACATGAACGCAGTCACATGACAGAAACAGATATCCACGTCAGTGCATATCTATGGGGAGGGGATTTCCAGTTTCATTTGAAAAGCAAAGCTTTGATTCTGATGTTTATAAATGTGGGAAGGCTGAGTTGGAAACACTGCTATGCTCTCTGTGAAGGTTACGAGAGAGGGAGACATCAGTAACACCTTTCATCCATTAACAAAACACAGCCAGACTGGTGCTAAACGCCACTGAATATCTCTCAAATAGTCTTATGATAAATTACAGGACAGACACATCAAATATGATCCTGAAACAAACCTAAATAATTATTCTCCTCTAATAGGTTTCTACTTAAAATAGTGTATTTTTCATAGCTTTAATTTCATAGCTATCCAGCAAATTATAATTTTCATTTGACTGCATTATTTTCTTACTTATATATAATCAAAATAAACTGGAGAATGTAGATTTATCATTACAATGATTATAACTAATATTGTTATAATATTAACAACTTTATAAATTGTATCATAGCTAATACTGCTGCAAAATATATCGTCTAAAAACATAAGTATCTGTTTGAAGATAATTCCAGTGTAAATTGTTTTACTTTCAAATAAGTGCAGTACAAAAGGTAGATTATCAAAACAACTGATAGAAGAGCTTCATTAAAATAAAAAAATGAAAAATAAAAATATATACATATGAATATATACAGTTGAAGTCAGAATTATTAACCCCCCTGAATTTTTAGCCCCCGTTTATTTTTGTCCCCAATTTCTGTTTAACGAAAAGATTTTTCAACACATTTCTAAACATAATGTAGTTTTAATAACTCATTTCTAATAGCTGATTTCTTTTATTTTTGCCATGATGGCAGTAAATAAGATTTTACTAGATCTTTTTTAATACACTTCTATACAGCTTAAAGTGACATTTAAAGGCTTAAATAGGTTAATTAGTTTAACAGGCAGGTCAGGGTAATTAGGCAAGTTATTGTATAACAATGGTTTGTTCTGTAGACTATCAGAAAAAAAATAGCTTAAAGGGGCTAATAATTTTGACCTTAAAATAGTTTTTCAAAAATGAAAAACTGCTTTTATTCTAGCTGAAATAAAACAAATAAGACTTTCTCCAGAAGAAAAAATATAATCGGAAATACTGCGAAAATCATTATTTGGGAAATATTCAAAAAACAAAAAAAGATTCAAAGGGCGGCTAATAATTCAGATTTTAACTGGATTTATAATTTTAAATAAATGCATTTTGCTCTGTTTCTTTTCAGTGATGACTGCAGTGACTAGCAATGAGCGATCAATTACGTGCAGTGTGTTGAGGCTTCAGTAATGGCAGGAAATGCTGTGATAACACATAAATATGTCAGAGGCGTGAGTCAGTATAAGCTAGTTTCTATTCAACATACACAGAACATGCAGTCCTTGAAACGGTTAGTGTCCAGTCACACATCAATCACTCGTCTCTCAGACCATCGGCAGAGCTTTTAGACACATCAGCCATGTAAACGACGGCAAATTACCAGTCAGCGTTTCCATCATAAATCTAAGGCTCATGCTTAATTAGCAGCCTGTGTTAACACATGCTGTATTTGTGTATTTTACTGATGGACAGCTTCTACTTTAATATATGTATTTTAAAGTAACATTAAAATCATTTTAAAATGATTGAAAATACACTTCCTTATTCTTAAAATATGTAACATTATTGAATCAACCTAATTAAGCTTAAAGTCATTACTACAGATTAAATAGAATTTTATGAGGAAACCACTGCAGAGATTTAGTGTTTTTAAAAGAATCTTTACCTACTGTTTAATTTTCTCTCCTATCACTTTCTCTATAGGTATATGTATATGTGTCTTAGTTTCAGTTTTAGTCCATTTATTATTATACATTTTACATCACTTTTTACTTTGGGCACACCGGCACATTAGTGTATATCTTCACATTAAAAACAGGACATCATAACATATGTTTATAGGCTACTTTACATAATTAATGTAAATGGCACACAATTTTTTAACCAGTGTTTTGTTTAATTAGAGGGTTCAAATAATCATTTAAGTCAGTTTAATAACACTCTATTTAAGGTTCACAGTGCAGCCCCATTATTTGTTTACCATTTAACTCTCTATACTTTCTGAGTATTCTTTAAAGATGACCTTATTTCCATAGTGTAAGGGTTACTTATTATGTTATGTACTGTATTTAAACAAGTACAAATCTGAATAAGTAGGTTATTTCACTTTAAATAAATGTTAAACGAATCTGTTTCAGAAGTCATTTAAATCAATAAAGTACACATATTTACTCATTACGCCTGTAAAATTAATTTGATGCAAACAAATTTGATGCAGTCCTGGCTACTTTGCTGTGTTGTTACAATGGAAAAAAACAATGATAACTATAGTATATAT
>CAIGQQ010033238.1:3388831-3418569 GCA_903798035.1 Danio albolineatus
TATATATATATATAAATGAATTCATGCAAAATAAATAATGTAAAAAGTAACTCACAAAAATGTCCAAATGCATTTAATAAACTGTAATAATAAACAGCATTGCATTATTTATTTACAACAAAAATACAGAAATAATTTCGATATTATTATATCGATATTATTATATTATCAATATTATTATATAATATTATAATTATAGCAATAATTTAAGCTAATATCTATCTTCACAGTACAATTAAGCTTGAATGTATGTCATGTTCACTTAATGAACGGTCATTAACAAAATGCATCGATATGATTAATTTAGCTTAGAGAAAAAAACTTAATAGAAACAGAAATCTAAAATAAGAGATCTCATTTTTTGAATCCAGCTTACTTAACTGTTTAAGCAATCTTATTGTTTTATGTCAAATCCACTTAAATTTGCAAAAAAGAAAAAAAAATGTATACAGTTAACTTCATCGTTTGGTGTTGGTATAACATGAAGAAATAATGCAGAACCCAGCTATTTTTACAGCGTACAAACTACTGCTATAAAAACAGCACATATTTTTGTATTGTGTATAATTGTGAAATGCTGACTACAATAGTACAGCTCTGGTCATTGATATTGTTTGCCAATTAAATTCTGTTGAAAAATGTGGAGATGACACTGAACTACAAATATCCATTTCTAAAGAATAAAACTGAAAATACTGTAATATTTAAAAAATAAAAATGATTAAGTAACTAAAAACAGAAAACTGTAAAGTTGAAACACTGATTCAGAAAGCGTGTGCCCATGTGCGCATGTTTGTGTGTGTGAGTGAGAGAGAGCGAGTGTGAGGAAGAGAGAGAGAGAAAGAGAGAGAGAGCAACAATACTGAGAACATAACATTCAAGGGGGAGTTTGGGGCCGGACAGTGATGAAAAGTCCATATGTTACAGTGCCACCATAAATTATGTGGAAACGTATGGTAAGGCCACCAAAGGGGCCTCCAAAAATAGGCCACAGAACAGCCTTTGACTGGGTGGAAACAAATTGCCTAAATTTCACTTCGTGATATCAGCAGCTCCTGACACCCCTGTTTATACAGCAATCAGAGTCCAGAGAGAGAGAGAAAGAGAGAGAAAGAGAGAGAGAGAGAGAGGGAGAGAGAGAGCGAAGGGCCACGATTCGGTCCTGCTTCATCACCCTCTCGCCCATCTGCATCAGTCCAGCACCTCTCAGGGAGCCAAAGATTTATCACCGCACACAATACAAAGAGGAGAGGGGCTCGGCGGGGTCCAGGGCCCGGACTTACAGGTCACTGATGAGCCTTGTACAGGAGCGGTACGGCAAGCTGCTCTGGCTCACACTGACTTTATTACTCACAGGAAGTATTGACTCCAGGCATTTGTGATCGGTTAGTGGAAAGTGTATGAGAGGTTAATTAAAAATATGTTTGCATAAACTGCTGGTTGGTCAAAATTAAATATTTAAGTGATAAACAGTATTTCTTATTTTATTTTGAATGCAATAATTATTTTTCATTACAATAAGGTTTCATTTGTTAATATGAGTTAACATGAACTATGAAAACTTTTCAAAGCATGCAATAAATGTCAGCTGTAGCGTCAATGACACAATTTACTTGTATTAAAATCAAATGTTCCACCTTTCATTTTAATAACAAACTAAGTTTAAAAGCAAACTAACAAATGAGTTTGTATCAAGTTTGTATTCACTAACATTAACAAATGCATTGCTTAATGTTAATTTTAGTCAATGCATTATGAAACGTTAACTAATAGAAACTAAATGTAAATTGTTGCAATCGTTTTTCACATATTTAATTCATAACGTTATTTAAAATACATACATAATTAGCTGCTCATTAAAATATGTTTGGATAAAAAGTATATACTGTATACACCATGAAATGTTAATATATTAATTTATGTTCAGAAAGGAATCAGCAGCAGTAGCAGATTAATAAATTACAAAATCAACATATTAAAAGTTGAGTTACTATGTTATATTCATTGCATTAAAAACAAATAGTAGGAATTGGATGCAACCTTAGTGTGCATTATATCATACAACACACACACACACACACAAACACACAGAGACACACAGACACAGAGTTTTGAGCACTCCACCAACCCCAAACATTTAAACCTTTAACATATTCTATTTTTCTAGCTTATAAAAACATTAAAGTGAGAATTGAGAGAATCAGAATCTCAAGACACACTGTTTTAAAGACGTGTGCTCAGATCAGACTGGCTTGTTTCCTGCATTCTCATCATCAGTTCCAGTCATTCCCTCATTCTTTAATCAAATATCCAATAGTACATAATCCTAAAATAAGCGATTAAAGAAAAGCTCAATCCACTTAGGAGGACAAATCTCTCCCGTGTTGCTCTCGAATGACATCACTGCACCGATACGCTAAAAATAACCAGCGAACACAACCTGCTCTTCTTTTTTTTCGTGCAGAGACTGTATGTCCGAAACCTACCGGAGGTGACAGACAGCTTCAGTCAGGCCAGTCTGAGAAGGGGGTAGGAAAAAAGCAAAAAAAAAAAGAAATCCCATTTGCAGCGTGCCAGATGGGACTGGCTGGATGCTCCACTGCAAACAACACATCTTTCTTTTGGGCCTGCATGTCCGGCTCACCTTAGCGTGGGGCCTGGCAGGTAATGATGGATCTTGAAAGCCTGGCGTAAGTGGGTGACACTGGCTGCCTTGTTATAGCTGCCAGTCTTCTCCCTGCTCCTGTCATTATTACACGCTGAAGATTTATTTGAGTTTGGAGTTGTGCGCTGGGTGCCAGCCATTTGCAATTCATCACGGGCCCTGCAGAAGCAGCCGGACGCGGCCAGTAGTCGAGGCTGTAATTGCCAGCGTCACCTGCCGGCGGAAATGATGAGGGGTCGGAGGAAGGGTCAAGCCCCTGTCCCGACCGGCCCTGCTCACCGGGGGGAAACGGCTCTCGCCTCATGCATCCACACACTTCTGAACACACACGCACACATACACGGACAAACGTGCACAACCAAGGTCTCAAAATATTTTTTCAAAAGACAGACACGAGCATTGCCACCTACATTTCTACAACAAAAGTGTCATATACTTAGGAAAAAAGAGATGAAGGGAACATTAATGTTTAACATTTAGAATAACAATTTCACAGGTACTGTTTTTGGAAGTTAAGCCATGGTTTAATAAATCTACTATTATACTGTATTTAAAAAGAGATGTTGTTTAACCCTTAGTTTAACCTGTTTAATGATTTCCATTCACTATTCTTAAGGGGAAAATGTAAAGGATAAATTCAAATAAAACATGGAAGATTAAAAAGAAAACTCTTTTGAAAAACCCTAATCTACAAGAATCCATTTTTTATGTTTGCTTCATGTCCAATTTTTATTTTCTGTAGTTTATTTGACAAGAAGCAAAAGTAGGAAAGCAAAAGAATTTAATAGATTTATTTGGCAGCAATAGAATGAAGTGGCAGTATACACATTTATATGTTAGAATTTCATTAAGTGGTTTATGGTTTAAGTTAATTCACAGGTGTAAACTATATGCACTGTTTATAATAAGTTTGATATTTCTTCCTCAATCCCATTGCAGCGCTTAGTAATCTTTCATGCCTTATTTCTCTTTGTTCTACAACTCCTAAGGTGGTGAGTAAATGCCATCTACGTCTAAAGTATACAAATAATATAAATAAATAGTATACAAATAATAATAATAAATACATAAATAAATAAACCCAAAAGTAAGGCACAATTTTTGGCATCAATCATAAAAACATAAAAAATGTAATATTGATTTGTATTTTTTTTATTTAGAGCTGAATTTCATTACTAATTTAGTAAAATGTAATAATTTAAAGTAAACATTTTTTAATTACTACATATATATATATAATCATAATCGGTTATAATATATATAATAACATTTTATCTAGAAATGTCATCCACCCTCACTTTGCAACCTATAATTAGCACACTTTGTTTTATTTCCTTCATGTCCTATTTTCTGAGGAACAAACAAAGCAAAAACTATGACAACGGAAAATAAAGCGGCACCTTTTTATCCCGACAGACCAGATGCTGTCCTCGCAAATATATTTATTTACTCTATAAATCATCACAATTAAACATCATAAGTAGGCCATCATAATTAATTGGTCTAGTGAGAGTTGGCGTGACAGGCAGGCACCGGCGGTGGGGAAACTAAAGCGGCTTCACCCACACAGCTCTATCCATCTCCACATACAGCTGCAGCTAAAGACAATGACACAGAACTCAGCCAACAGACCGCCTGTCATCACAAACACCAAACCATCAGCTCTAAAACAGCGCAATCCATATTGTCATACTCAAACGTCTAGTTACATAACAGGACAATATAAACAGGGACCAACCAATTCTGCTTTGATTAGTATGGAAAATCAAGCTCACTCGCTAAAGAGCTTTAAGTTTTTGTCAAAATGCTCTGAAGGATGTTTACACGTTATAAGATGTTTCATGTTTTTAATATTTATTTTTAGGCAACACAATGCCAAAGTTTTAAAAAGAGCTAAGAAACTGTGGAATAACAGGTAAATTCTTTACAACGAATTAAAACATTTGCTAACATTTGGCCATTTGTCCTTTCCTTAAAAAAATAAATAAATAAAATAAAATTGCAATCCTTACATCTGAAATTTTATCAGCCCTAAAATAAATGTTACTCAAACCCCAAATAATTGATTAACTAACAAATCCAGGAAAATTTAGAATTTCCAAAGGCTCTCTTAATTACACCCCCCCCCCCCACCCCCAGATTTATTTGTAAGATCAACTATGTATTGCCAAATAATATAAAATGATATAAATAAGTATATGAGTATAAAACTATATACTGCCTTCAAGAAGCTGCATAACAGTTTAGCATATATTTAAAAACAAAACATATACAATTTATCCTGTTTAAACATTTACTGTATATATCGTTTATTAATAATAAATTATGTCTTGGATACTTGAACATCAATAATGTATTTAACGACAGTATTGTTTTCTTTTAACAAGTATAACAATATAGCAATGAGATATTAGAGTAACAATAATGACATCTGTCTATGTTTTAAAACATTTTTTAAAGAATGCAATAAATAAATAAATAGATAGATAGATAGATAAATAAATAAATAAATAAATAAATAAATAAATAAAGAGGAACACAAAATATTGTAAAACAGTTGAAAAGTTTCTTAAGCACCAGACCAACATAGTTGTTGATTTGGTGCATTAAAATATATTAAAATAACCTTTATTCATTTTAATTTCTAATAATATTTCACAATATCACTGTTTTAACCTCCAATTTAAATAATGGTGTAAATCTCAAATTTCTGAATCTATATATCAATAACCTCAGAATAGCTATGTGAAAAAACTGGAACCTGAAAACCAGGAACTCAACAACCTTAAAAGACTAAACACTCCCTCATGCTCACAGGAGAGTGTTGACACGATGGAACTAACATACTAAAAGCACGAAGGTATTCGGCATACAGTAATTATTTTTGTCTTATTCTCCGTCTGAAATAATACAGTCAACACAGGAGCTTTTCCAAACTTTATACACACAGACACAAACAGATCGCGGCTGTCCTTCAAAGCCTTCTACCTTGCCTTTCCATGTTAATGAATTCTCTGTGCTCTATCTCTGTGTCACACACACACACACTGAAACACACACGCCAGAATACTCCATGCTACTTTCAATCTCTGGCATCTCATTGTGCCCTTATCCCTTAGATGTCCTCTCCTTCTTTCCGTCTCCTCATTGTGTCTCTGATTAAATCCTATACCTCGACACCACACACACACACACACACACACACACAACCCTTCCACACACTCCTCCTTTTCTCTTTCTCCTAATGACATGGGCAGCACATTGTTTCCCTATGCTTAGAAGAAGTTGCGTTTCAAGCAATAAATCTCTCCCGAGCAGTTAGCAGAAGGTCACCAGGGCCTGGATGCAAAACATAATGAGAGCGAGTACAAGGCAAAAGTTGTCTTCTCCTAAGAGCAAAGGTGCATTCGGTAAAAACGCCAAAGTGAGACGGTCTTTTAAAAGGAGAAAGGAGAGGTCACCTTTATCTGGAAGAATGGATGACCTGCGATATCCATCTTTTGATCGGGGAGGGAAACAGGTGTGATTGTGTTGTGAATTATTTAAAAGACATTCCGGGAAGGATCTGTTTCCTAATGCAAACAAGACAAGAGCTTTAGAAAGCCATTTTCATTCCGCTTCGATCAAAAAACTGTTTGTACTGCATGTGCAAAACACCGTTTGCCCGCACGCATGGACTATGCATGAACGATGTCCTCGAAAAATGACACCACGGTACAGCCACTTGCGCTTTAAAGTTAGCGTAACAGTGCATGCGGGCGTTCGAGAAACTCCGGGCTGCATTTACATTTAGACAAGAGTCAAAATTTGCAAACGTCCCGTTTTAATGTAAGTGATGTCTACAGCCGAGGAGAGGCGGAGAGATTTATTGGCTTAATTTGCTGACCTCTAGCACGTGGATCTTGAGGGCAGCGCGAGTGTGAATCGGCAGCCGCCGGTGCAAGTGGGTCTGTGAGGAGCGACGGAAAAGGGGGAAGGGGGTTCAAGGTCAGCCCGTTTTAGCTAGGTCAAGTTCAGCCTGCCTCCCTTATGCATTCAATTACACAGTCACCTGACACTAAATTAGCATGACAACCTAATTTACCTTTTCACCCCATCCGAGTGTACGTTCTACCCTAGCTCTTCTTCAGACCACCGGAAAACACTGACTAACAGACGGGGAAAGCGATCGCTTGGTCAGCACAAGCCCACTGACTCAAGACCAATAATATTTTCAAAATGTCTGACTATATTAATTATTGAGGAATTGGAAAATGGCCTCAATCAGGTCCTTAAGTCCATACTCAATCCCATTAAGCTCCATCAGTGCAGGGGCGCTGGAGGTGCGGCGTTTGGTAATGAGTGGAACCTTCACGCCTGCAGGCTGACCTAATGAAGTGCTGCCTACTTAGACCAGCTCCGCACCGCCAGAGCACATGAAACAAAAGACAGGCAACCATAAAAAGCAACTGTAAAAAGGGAAATTAATCCCAGTCTGTGGAGCCTGTTCTCATCGCTGACCTTGTTACCGTACATGGTTGGATGTGGCCTTGTATTGAGGTGGTGGGCCCGAGTGGGGAGTAGATGTATCATAATATGAGATGAAGGCAGTTGAACATGAAGCGCTGAGGTGCTAGGCGTGGAAAATCAAGGGAACACTGAAAGTCTGGAAATCTGTGAATTGTAGGACTTTTCTAAAGGAAAAAACACAGGAGATCATCTTAACCTTTTAAATGTGTCTTCTAGTCCAGGTTTTCAAACTTGCCAGATGCCCAAATATTAATCTTCTATCCTGGAGTAGATAATAAAAAACTTTTGCTGTTCTAGAAATGTCTTTTCTTAAAATGTATGCCACAAACTACAGATCTGCAAAAATCTGCACACAAAATATGCAAACAGTGCTGAGCAAACAGACTACTTAGAAACTGTGGTCTGTTAATAAAAGCAAAACAGATGAGTAGTCAGTATCATAATCTAGATTTTCTAGAAGAGGTTTAAGATGGGCGTAATTCTAGTCTGTGCCTACTTCTGTGTATATTTTTTTTTGAAGAATATAATCATATATTCAAATTAATCATAAGTTACAGAATCAGAAAGAGCTTTATTGCCAGGTATGTTCACACATACGAGGAATTTGTTTTCATGACAGAGCTTCTACAGTGCAACAGAATTATAGACACAGGACCAAAAACAGATAAATATATTTAAAAAATAGAAGTAAGTGTTAAATGCAAATATACAAATTGACAAGTGTATGTGGAGGCATACTATATACAACATTATATGTGCAGCTGTTATGTGCAAATTGGCATTTAAAGTGTGTTGTTAAATAAGTGTATGTTAGTAAAAGTGTATGTGTGTGTTAGGGGGAAAATTTTGCATTTACAGGGACCTATAATTGATACTAATATTTGATGGCAAAAATTGCTGAAAAAAATACTATGAAACCTACTGTTGAAGTGATAAACATCAGACGAGCTGACCAAACACTTAACATTTAGGTCACTTGTTAAGTTAGACTTTATTCTGTTGTGAAGTCTGGAATTTGCATCCCCAGGAGAGGGTTTCTGTACACAAAGTGAATCATTTCTAGTTCCAGACAGGCTCTTGCCCTTCACAAGGTACAGTAACTTCACTCTCATGAACCTATAGCTGTGGCTCTGCTATATCGGGACGGTACAGCGTACATCATCCCCCGAAATCTAGCCTCACACCAAGACACAATCAATGGTGTGTTCCTCTGAGTTCTCTCCTGCGCTCTTTGTTTCAGTTGAAACTTAGTGTGCGAGCACAAACCGTCCTCCCTCATTGATCAGAAATTCAATTCAAAAGTCTATAAATAAAAATAAATGAGCAGTAGTCGCACGGTCCCTCCCAGAAGGTGCCAGCTGTATGGAAATCAAATCTATAATCCTTCAACTGCCGACAGGAACGCATCCAATAATGGCCCAAGCCAAATAATTCACATGCAAGAATTGAATGTCGCAGAATTAAATGAATTCTGTAATAATGGAACAGCGCCTTAGCTTGAAAGCGCCGTTTGCAATTTCTCATACATGACTAGTTTAAGAAGAAAGATGGACCGAGAGAGGGATCGTGGAGAGAGGGGGGAAAAGATGGCTAAATCTAAATTAAGATGTTAGATGTGTAGTTTCCAATAGGACCTTGACATAACTGTTGACCTACTCATGACACGATCACAGTGCCGAGGATTTGGAATTCTATTAGTATTACCAATGGAAAAAAAAGTCAAGGAGTCATCAGGAAAGCAAATCTATAGCCTCTACTCTAGCAGACAATTACTGTTGTTAAAGTAGAATTAGATGGGTATTGACAATGAGAGGAGGAATGGGATTAGGCTGACAGGGCCACTGCGCTGAGGTGAGAGAGAGAGAGAGAGAGAAGGAGAGGGGGGTGGGGGGTGGGGGGTGGGGGGGAGGCATTTCAACTTGCTGGTTCATGTTTAAATTTTGATTATGTCTGTTTAAATATATTTATAACTACTTGTTGATTATAATCATTGAATAATTCCTAAATAGGATGACACTGATTTCAGTTTATTAGATTATTTTGAAAACAGCATGTGAAGAATTAGTCAAACTTTCAGTCGTTTAGTCATGACGTAACCCTATCCAGAAAGTTTACACCCCCTACTGTTGGTCCCCTTGGGTACTTCTGCTCGCTCTGACATTGGATCTTGCCTAAAGAGTATAAATACAACAAGAGTGTAATTTTATGTACTTGAAATAATTAAACAAAAGCTGTTGTTATTAAACACTTATTAGACACAACCTTTCCAAATTAATTGTTTGCGGTGTACATTACCATGAACTATACAAAAAGGTTAACTATACAAAACAGCTGAAAACATTAGTTAACATGAACACTGAACAGAACTTCTATAGCATTTGCTAATCTCATCATGTACTAACACAATTTTAAGACCAAACGTTGCATCTGTTAATATTAATGCACCACAAAACACCTTTTTAGCTGTTAACTAACATAATTAAATATAGTGCTAACATTGTTAGTTTACACAAAATGATGTTGTTAACATGTCATGTTAGTTAATAAATATATAATTGTAATGTAGATATGAATTTAATAGCGACAGTATAGATTTAAATAAATAAACACTTTCTCTTCACTTTTTATTTTTCAAAAGATCCTGAAAAAAAGTATAATTATTATTAAAGAATATTATTATAATAACTATTTCCAAAACAACAACAATAATGAATTAATTAGTTGCTAATTAATGAATAAGAAGATATTAATAAGACTTCTTTTTTACCACCAATATACAGAGCTCACATGATGACATGTTATTGCATTTGAAAGTGTTGTGGAAAAACTTGACTTGTTAACTCGGATCTAATAGAGAGAATGAACAACAGTGAGAGTGAAAGAGAGAGAGAGAAAAAGAGAGAGAGAGTCACTCTGGCCGTCCCGCAGATCTTTACTTCATATTGGAAAACTAGCTGCAGTTAATATTGACACAGCAAGGTGTGAATCAATACATTGAGAATGAGCAATACATTTTAATTTCAAACTGCTCAAACTTCAGCAGCAAATCCATGCAGTTAAGCTGTTGTGGGAGTGGGTGAGAGGGAGGGGGCAAGCGAGGGGTGGATGAGATAGAAATTTGCTGTAGATCAGATCCTGGATCAGCCTCCTCCAGCGTGACATTTCCTGTCAGCTGATATAGACTGGCTGAAGTGACTTTTTAACCTGTAGTTCAACTCTGAGTCACACAAGCCTGTTTAGCGCATCGTTCTGTGCTGGCTCACTTTACGGAGTTCATTACATTCAATACATTTTCAGACTAAGATCTATGACCTCATGTTCTATTTTTTATGTATCAATAAATTTGAATGTAGCGTATTCACACAACTGTATTTAAACAATAACAACAAAAAAGAAATAGATTAAAAATATTAGCTAATGTTACAATTAGGTAACAATTCAATTATAACAGTTAAAGAGGACAAATTAAGCCTCTTTTGACAAGATGTAAAATAAGTCTCTCATGTCCCGTGAGAGTGTGTGAGAAGTTTCAGCTATACCACACAAATAATGTTGTATAACGTTCTGAATATGTCCCTTATATGCTTTGATATACAATGGCTATTTTGGTGACTGTCACTTTAAATTCAAATGATATTGTGCTCTTTTCAAAACTACAAACAGCTATGCATCAGCATAGTAGTACTGTACATTCAAAACAGGACTAACGTTATCTCTGTGAAAAACTGAAAATGTGAAGTGTCACAAACGTCTATGGAGACTACAGTGTTCATTTGTGCTTTCTAAATCTCCACATGTATAATCCTCTCAGCCACTGACATTATCTTCAGCAGGTGAAAACACTAATGGCGGATGGCTGCTTCTCAATCAGGGCTGTTTATGTTAATGAGGGAGAGATTATCACTAATGGGTGGGGCTTTCCCCCTCTGATGACATGAAGGGAGAATGTCAATCAAGTGTTACTGCAGACTGTCTTTATGAAGTGTATATTATAAAAAAAAACAGAATTAATTCATTTTTAACATTAGAGGCTGTCTTTATTCACACAATATTGCAACACAACTGTGTTTAAACCCGTTATAAAAGTGATTTTTGCATAATAGGTCCTTTTTAAGAGAAAAGGATGATGACAAACAGCTCACATGTGACACATACAGTATAAGGACATGTATGTATGTATGTATTTATGTCATGTAAAACATAAAGCTTATCATATAAGGCCTATTTGCATATGTATTTTTGCATTGAAAAACATGAGAAGTGAGCAGTGGAATAATTAAAAGATGTGAGTTGAACTTTTTGAGCACTGTATTTTCAGAATGGTGTTTTATGTAGAAGTCAACGTGAAAAAAGGTACAGTATTAATGTTGTAAAGTTCACATAGAAAACGTTTGCATACACTTTGGGTCAACAATGGACAAACCATTTTTTCAATTATTATTATATATTTTTATAGTAACGTTGAGTTTGTCCATATTTGACCCAACTTTGGGTCAATGAAATATTTTTAAAGTGTATACCAAATTAATTAATAAAGAAGTACTACGACAGGTTGATTTTCCTATTTGAATGATGATGATGACATCTTTTTTTTTTACAAAGCATTTACTGTTAATAACATACAGTGAGTTCGAATTTAGATGGCTTTGACTATACTTTATTACTGCAACTCTCACATGGTCGCCCACTGAAGCTAAGCAGGGCTGCGCCCGGTCAGTACCTGGATGGGAGACCACATGTGAAAGCAAGGTTGCTGCCAGAAGTGGTGTTGGTGAGGCCAGCAGGGGGCACTCAACCTGTAGTCTGTGTGGGTCCTAATGCCCTAGTATAGTAAAGAGGACTCTATACTGTCACTGAGCACCGTCTTTTGTTTGAGCCAATAAACCAAGGTCCTGACTCTCTGTGGTCATTAAAAATGTCCTTCAAAATAAAAGTAGGGGTGTAACCCCTGCATGTCCTTCGAAATAAAGTAGGGGTGTAACCCTGGCATCCTGGCCAAATTTGCCCACTGGCCTCTGTCTATCATGGCCTCCTAAACATCCCCATATCATAATTGGCTTTATCGCAATATGTTGGCGCAATATGGAGGCCGACACATCATGCAGGTGTATGCTAAACACTGGTGGTGGAAGAGGAGATTGCCTCCATGTGTAAAGCGATTTAAGTGTCCAGAACAGTGCTACATAAATGTAAGGTGGTATTATTATTATTATTAATATATTATTATTTCTTAAAATATGCATCTTTTCTGCAAATATATTTAACCGTTTGTTTTACATTGACATTTGACTAGTTTGTGTGTTAAAATAATAAAATAAAATATTGTTTTATTAAATACAATGAATCATGCTGTAAATATGCTAATTTGACTACTAAAGCACTGTACAATTGCAATAATGATTCAAAATCTAATTAGTTTGTTCTATTTCTTTTATTTGGCATATCGCTCAGTCACACTGGAAATCCTTGTAGCTAAATGCAGATATGCTCTGATCATCACAGGTGTAAAGCATGAACAATAATAAGGTAAACATCTTGAAGTTGCCTGCAGTCACACCTCTCTGCCACTGAAGCTAAATGACATTGAAGCTGAGCAATGTGAGGAATGGCCTCACGCTCACAAAGTGTACACGGGCATGCGCAAAAATACACTCCAGAATGATCTATGTCTCCTCCTTGCTATCGATAACAGTTTAACTACATCACAGCAGACAGCTTGGGTCTCTTTATCAGTAGTTCCTCTCTCTCTCTCACGCGCTCCGCATGCACTACGTCATTGATGCTGAGTTTCAAAATCAACCTCTATATTCTTATTATTCCTATATTATATTCCTAAGATGAGAGACGTTTAATATAACAGTAAAGTGCCTCTTTGCCAGGATTAAAGGTTATAAATAGAAAAATAAAATAAGTAATAAATAATAGTAAAATGAAATAAATTAAATAACATTTTCTTCTGTTATGTTATGTATTTTTAAAATACTCAAATGCAGGCTGACTTAACACCCTCCTCTTTCATGTATTATACTAATAGCCGTGCTAATATGCAGCTTTGGATAATGAAACGCAGTCATTATGTGCATTATTCACAAGCAATTAGCGATGTTTATGTATCATTTATGAGCATGTCATGAGCAACATGAAAGCGATTAAGACTTATTAGGATTTTGTATACTGTAATTTGTTTAAGGCTCTTCTGTATTATGTATTAAAGGCAGCTGTGTATGCAAAAAAAAAAGGTCACAGCCTATAATGACAAATCAAGTATATTTTAAAAGTGCTCTGATTTTATTCGCTTTTACCCAAGTCCCATGATACACTGCATTAATTATGGGAATCACTTCTGTTAAACAATAAATGATGCGTTTTTAAAAGATGTGTATTGAATATTCAAAAAGTCATTCATTCATTTATACACCTTCGGCTTAGTCTTTGATTATCAGAAGTCGCCACAGCGGAATGAACCGCCATATAAAAAGTCAACTTATGAGATTTAACAAATGACTTTTAGCAGAAAATGAATAACCCCAAACACTTTGACAAATGAGTAAATTACTGTATTGAACACTATACAATGAGAAGATTACAGTATGTGGAGAAACAAAACAGTAGCTATGTTTCCATCTACCTATTTTCATGCACATTTTTAAAAATACTTCAATGGAAATATCAAGATGTGTTTAAAATGTGCATAAAAACTGAGTAGAATAAACTTTTTATCTAAAAAATGTGCATAAACTACGAAAACTGCAGATAAACTGTGGATGTGCATAAGCAGCGGAAACACATTTACTGAATAAAATCCAACATGCGCATCAAAAAAGTCATTTGAATTTGTTTTAATAGATCATGTGATGATAAAATGGGTGCATCTTCAAAGCCACAAGAAATCAATTATATAAAGAAAAAGACCCAAGGCGGATGATTCTCTTAATGCAGCAATTTCCATTTATCTTTTTGATATTTGATGCCAGTTTATCAGGAAGTGATGATTTTTTTCTCTTTGACACTTTATTCACAAACGTTTCATATGAAGTTCCAGTTTTCCCACATTAATCTATTTGCATTTTTGCATGAAAACATAGCTTGTAAATACATAGCTAGTATTGTTTATCACAGATATGCTTATGGAATGATATGTTAAAATACTGTAGCGAGTGTGATATTACTTTCATAATAGATAAAAATAATGCATAAAGCCAAATGTACCTTTCACTATGTACATGGATTCATCATTAGTTCTTGAGTATGCAAGTTCCAGAAGTGCAACTCAGAATTTAAAACACAGTAGTCGCATGCAGATAAACTGAAAATAAATGAAGAAACAAATGTTCAAGTGCGATGTTGAAGTGGAGTGTGTTAATGTGGAGGCCGAGACTGACAGCAGGGGCCTCCAGGCAGTCACACAGGGGTCAGTGTGTGGCTCTCTGTGGTTTAGCGGGGCCAGGCAGAAGAGCTACGCACTTAATCACACCCACAAGACTGGTCATTATTGCAGTCAGTCAGGGTGAATTACCATATCAAAGGCTGACAGACAAGAGAACAGAATGATTGGCACGGTATGATGACAGCTCCTGTTGAAGGGACAGGAAGGCCCCATCACACATATACGACACCAAAGGAACAGGGGACAATCCAAAAAACATGTTCTTGCAGTTGGTGTAGGTTGGCAGCGCTACTGATCACAACAAGAATATCTTTTTTTTAATTCTTTGTTTTCTTCTTAATATGTATGCTGAATTGAGATTTATTAAAGGATGTACAATTTTTTTTTTCATATTATATTCAATAAAATTGCCATATTAAGGCCATCCTCAAAGGTAAAGTTTGCAATAATTTAAATAAATAACAAATAAATTCAACACTACAAATTAAGATAAATTGTTTTCATTAACAAATTACTTAGCAAATTAAATAGGGTGTCATGCTGGTGCAGTGGGTAGCATGATCGACTCACAGCAAGAAAGTCACTGGTTCGAGTCCGGGATGGGTCAGTTGGCATTTCTGTGTGGAGCCCTCTGTGGCAAGCCCAGATTAATAAAGGGACTAAACCGAAAACAAAATGAACTAATTAATTAATTTAATAGAAGAGCGACACGATGGCACAGTAGGTAGTGCTTTCGCCTCACAGCAAGAAGGTCGCTAGTTCGAGCCTCGGCTGGGTCAGTTGGCATTTCTGTGTGGAGTTTGCATGTTCTCCCTGTGTTCGCGTGGGTTTCCTCCGGGTGCTCCAGTTTCCCCCACCGTCCAAAGATATGCGGTACAGGTGAATTGAGTAAGCTAAATTGCCCGTAGTGAATGTGTGTGAATGAGAATGTATGGATGTTTCCCAGAGATGGGTTGCAGATGCTGGATAAGTTGGCGGATCATTCCGTTGTGGCGACCCTGGATTAATAAAGGCACTAAGCCGACAAGAAAATGAATGAATGAATTTAATAGAAATTAAAAATAGATTTTCATTATGAGATTTACAAAAAAAATTATACGGCATATTTGTTTAATTTTTAAAAAATATTTTATCACAAAATAGTGAAAATGAGCATGCCAAATAAATATCAGGTATTGAAAAATAATAAATACAGAACAATAATAAATGCTTGCTCAAACTAATCCAATATTATACAAATAAATATTTAAATTAGCATCCCTGTTTATACCAACGTCTATAAAGCTACGCAGATTGTCTTGTAATTAATAATTAAATAACGAGTTTACTCAGAGAAGCCTTTAAGATTTTAAAACTGCACTAAACTACTTTAAATGCTGTTTTCTAGGTAAAGCAAGAGCTTGTAATTAAAGTCTAAGAAGGGGAAACATCTGTTTTGGTCCCATATAATTAGCATAATTAATTAACGTTAATCAATCCAAACAAATTATTTTTTAACACCCGGAATAAATCACAAAGCCCTGCTTCTCTCGACTGACCCTGTCGGTGTAGAATGGGTAATTGATCAAGAGTAAATTGGACAATGTGCAGCAATGAGGCGTATTGTATCCTCATATTTGAAGCACACCCAAATCATTAGTCTGAGAGCACAGATGGATTGAGGACCATTTCTTTGCGATATAAAATCTTGGCATGCCAACTGCCGAAATCTGAACTGAATGTTGACAGCATCTGATGATTTTAAATGGCATCAGTGCACAACTTACTCTTAAAGTGCCCAATCAATTCATAGCCTCAGGTAAGGATCTGGCAACAAGGAATGGTGTAAATGGTTTCTGAATATACTGTTATTAGGCCTGAAAAATAGTTTCTCTAGCCCACCCTTGTAGAAAAAAACCCTGTACTCAGAAAAACATGATCAGGCTCACATGTGCACACACGCGCACACACACACACACAGGCCAATAAAAACTCTTTCAAACATGTCTAGAACGGTTATGAAAAGACAAAAAGAGGGCCTCGGGGAATACCTCCCATGCACAGCGCTGGTATATTGCTGTCAGGTTCGCTGTCGGATGGGTTAATCAAAAACTCAAGGGGAAAGATGCTATCTTCACCGCACTCTGCCATCTTTATCGATTCTATTTACAGCACCTCACCGGGATCGTACTTCTTTAACTATTCAATTGGTCCGAAATAGATTTTTCCATTTTACGCAGGAGCGACAGGGAAAACATTAGACCAGAACAAACGTGATAGAAATGTATCACAAAAGCAGATGAACAAACATTGTGGAAGATTTATGGCTGGGATTTTAATAAATTCAAGGGAGATGAATTGATTTTGGTTAGGGGTGTAAGCAACAATTTATTGGGTGGGAAAAAAGCATTATTTTCCAATTGTTATCAAGCTACAGTAAAACTGATTTGTGTCCTATTGCGTTTTATGGATAAAAGGAGGAGGAACCTTCACATGATTTAGATTAAATGTATTAATCAAAACCAGCCGGTGTGAACAATATATCTACAACTTGAGAAGATTTCTGACATTTAATTCTGTCGCAACATTTTGGCTCTGCACCTCTTCCTCCAAATTCAATGGCCGGCCACAGCTGAGGGAACGCTCCGTTTTAATTTTATGAGGCTTAAAGTAGCTTTTAACCAGCCAAGCGGCAAATAACATAGGATTAGAAATATTTAGTGTTTTCCGACTCCTTAACAAGGATAATCCTTTAGAAACAAGTCTGACCTTTGCGGCTTAATAACTTGCCAGTAGTTAACTCTTTAAATGATAGCTGGGTAATTTAAAGAATGATTTTGTAGCAATAATGATTGGGAAAGAGATCAAGTGAGACAGAGAAAGAGAGAGGGGGGAAAAGAGAGAGAGAGGGAGAGAGAGATATGCAGAGATTCGAGACATTTATCTGGTGTGTCATTGTCAATTATTTTTAAATTATTGACGACCAATTAGAATAAAGATGCACATAATACTTCAATGAAAATGCATTAACACAAAAAGCCTCCATTGATGCCAATGTAAATATAAAAGTGCACTGCAGAACGTCAGAAAACATCAGTCTAGATTAAACTAAACGGAAACAATTTACAATATAAGCCTATATTCAATTATCTAAATACACAAATGCTATATGTTTTTATTATCTTTACTTTAAACCAAGCAATATGCTAAGAACTGACCACAACAAAACACTCTATTAGTTTGGTCCGTAATAATGATAAAATGCCCACTAAGGTCTCTTTGAACAGAAATCCATTTTGTTCCTAGAGTGCCTGTGTCCAGTCACTGTGCTCCACTTACTCTCTTGATTTGATAGTGAAAGTAGAAAACTTTTCAGTGTCAAATAGTATTTTAAGCCAACAACTTACTAAAGTCCCATGTTATCAGGCCCATGAAAACTAATCTTTCAGTAGTAATAGCTCCTATAAAAGTGGACAGAGCCATTGAAATAGAGGCGAGTAAATAGGCAACAAATCCTTTGCTTGGCTCAGGTGGGCAATGAAGCAAACCGAACGCTAGAAATGGGATCGGGCCCTGGATGAAGCACGCTGAACCATGACTAAAATAGGCCAGAGGTCAGAGGTCAAGGTCTTTACGAGAGCTGCCTTCCTCCCATCCATAAGATGGATCGCTTTGTATGCTACTTTGATGCAAGGTTCAATTCAGTTCCAGGCAATTACAAACACTTTTACACTGGACTGCAACAATTTATTTAGTTTTACTTTAAATTTAATGTATTATATGTTTATATAATTATAATGTAAAGTGACAAAAACGATTAAAATTTTATATTAATTTATATCATGTATACAAAAAATTCATATCTTTCTCTCACTTTTTACATGCATACAGTGGTCAACACTTGAAGGGGATAAAATAAGTTTTAAAAAATGTTCCTAGGACAAGAAGGGGTGTTGTTAGACTTAGAATAAAGGTTTTGAACCACTGAAATGTTGACTACTGAGTAAACATATTATGAATCTATAAAATAAATAAGACATTATTTTAGCCTGAAGTGAAGCTGCATGATATTGGAAAAATCTGATATTGCAATAAATATAGAAATATGAATACGATTTCACAAGATATTTTTAATAGCACTACTTTATAGTCTTCTGGATAGGAAAGTCAAACAGTATTCTGGTACAGAAATTGAATAACCACAATAGAAAAAAAATGCTTTTCTTACTTTGTTTTGTCTTGTTTCCAGTTCAAATATCAAAAAAATTCTAGAAGCAAGTTAAAATATAGTTTTTTTTCACCGTCAGAAGAAATAAGTCACAATTTAGAGATTTTCATTTAAAACCAGCTTAATTGTCTGCCAGTGGGGTATGTGAAATAATCTGGTTTTTGTTTGAAATGTAAATATTTGGACTAGAAACAAGACAAAAATTCTAAGCAACTTTTTTTTTTTTTGCATAAATCATACAAAAATGTCATATAAATACAGTGATTAAATACATTTATGTAGCTCCTGTTCAATTGATACTCAACATTGCATATCATTGCGATATGACTAGTGCAGATGCGCAAATTGCGATATTGATGCTAAAACGATATATTGTGCAGCCCAGTCTGAAGGAAATGAAAATAACCCAAACCAAAGTCAAAACTTCAAAGACAACACACTTTATACAAAAGTAATGTTTGACAGCGCTGTCTTATTTCATCATCTGCAACAAACCAAAAATGTATGGCAATATTTTATAATGGCGACACGGTGGCTCAGTGCTTAGCACTGTCGCCTCTTAGCAAGAAGGTCGCTGGTTCGAATCCTGTCTAGGTCAGTAGGCCTTTCTTTATGGAATTTGCATGTTCTCCCTGTATACGTGTGGGTTTCATCCGGTGCTCTGGTTTCCCCCACAGTTCAAAGTCATGCTGTATAGGTGAATTGAATAAACTAAATTGGCCATAGTGTATGTGTGTGAATGAGTGTATATGGATGTTTCCCAATACTGGGTTGCTGCTGGAAGTTGCTTTGTAAAACATATGCTGGATAAGTTGGCAGTTCATTTTGCTGTGGTGAGCCCTGATGAATAAAGGGATTAAGCCGAAGGAAAAGAATGATTGAGTGAAAAAAATGAATATTTTATAATCATAAAATGACAAAACAAGGCTACACGGCAAGTCTCGCGAGTCAGAAGACTTTAAATAAATCGCAGATTTAACTCAGACAGCAGATTGTTGCCTCAGACATCCTTTTAGCCCTGCACAAAAGAAATAATCAAAACCAAGTCACAACTAAAGTCATCACATTTGATTACCGATCTCACTACAGAGCGATGTTTGAATAGATGCACTGTCATGTTTTTATCATCAAAAGATGCTCCCCGCAGGAAGGAAATGTCATTTTATGTTTCAGCGAGTGTAAATACAGTACACCGCAGACAAAAGAAAAGCGCATGCAAGAGGATTTGTATGACAATAAAATTCACAAACCCAAACAACACTGTGACAAGCACATCCCAGGAGACTTGTAGTCTTATTTACTCTCAAAACGCCGTTATTAACAACAGCGCAATAATTCTGCCACCGGTGAGCTCCAGAAATCAAAGTCTCGCTTAATCTTGGCAATACAGTGCTGTTCTACTTTTTGCAAATGTTTCAAGTGCTACGGTACGTTCCTCTCATACAAAAAGAATTTTAGAGTGGAAGTAAACACCACAGAAATACGACTACGGCGTAACATTGCCCAAGAGGATTTAAATTGGGTTTTTCATGGCCTCTAGGCAATTCCTATATGACAACAACACAACAGCCGCAAAACAAAAACAGTCCGACTCAATAGAGAGATGAAGGGCTAACCGACAGATGAATGGTAAAACGATAAAAAGAAGCAAGTTTGTGGTTACGGTGGATGTTCACAGCCAAAGCCAGATAACAGAAAGGAACAGGGCTTGATTTATTTTCTTTTCAAAATTGGATGGCAAACACTCCCTATTCCATTAACTACAGTCCATATGATTTTTGGCAAATAAAACTGCGCCGCAGCATCTGTGCGCCTGATACAGTGGAGGAGAAACTGCAAACGCAAATGATACGTTTTATTATTTGCTGCCATCAAATAGGCCCTTGCATCTGCTTCTCTGGCACCGTATCCACAAACACAGCGCCTTGTGTGAGATGGAAGAGACCTCAATCAAACGTGAGCTAAGCCTTTCTTCGGGACATGAAACAGTGCACTCCTCTAGCTGATATTACGTCTGCCAGAGAGAACGGCAGAAGATGAAGAGGGAAGAAAGGAAATGCAAAACAGAAGGAGGATGGAAAATAACATGAATTACCTGATGATGAATAATAAGCAGCAGGCATAGATGCTGTACTTATACCTTGCACGATATAATCCCATCGTGCATGCTAGTGTAAGCTTCTAATGAAGTCATATCGAGTCTAAACATAATGAGTTTTTAAGCTTTTCGCCATGCATAATAGAGTCTTCTTTATTGTGTTTTAAGACAAAAAGAAAAAAAAAAGAGTTTGCCTTTCTATTGGTCACTCGGTGGGAAGCGCTGAAGATTGTTTGGTGAGCAGAGAAAGAGAGAGCTATGATGAAACAGCGAGTACGCAGGTGATATATCCCTGCACACTAGCTGTGGGGCCGGCAGCACTAAACGCCCTTCTGCATGGGGCAGAGGAGCCTCAACTTCATCAAACCCCTCGCAGGATCAGCCCCCTTCTTAATGGATTACTGCTGTCTCAGTGGAACCACACTGCAAATAATGATAGAACACCTGCAGATTAAACCATCTTACACAATACTCAATTCATTACCTTTTTCCCCAGATAAAGGCCAGCTAATAAAAATATGATTTTCTCTTGCACCGGAACAGTCACACCTTTATCCTTTAAGGGAAACAAAGGGAGAGGGGGGAAGGTGATATCGTCCAGAAGCAGTAACGGCCATCATTGCAATTACATGGTAGCGCCGTTGCGAGGATAAAGAAAAATGCGTGGTGGATTTTCAATCAAATTACAGTATTTGAATGAGGCATTTCACTATTTTGCTTAACAGAAGCATATTAATAGGATTTATGTTGAAAGTCACATCCAGAAAACTGGTATCATCCCATGTGTTTCATAAACTGAGATAGGTTTGGACTTTAAAAAAAAATATCCAAATGTTATTGAGAAGAAGAAGGAAAAATGATCTGCATACACTTCGTACATCTTATTTATGTTATGCTTGTTTGGGTGCTTATAAGGGGTTAAGTGATTTTAGTGGACAAATAACTTTTTTGGACTGTTTATACAGCTAGAAATGACAATCAACATGGTCATTTATAATCAAAATATAATCAAAATATCATAACAGTACACTTGTAATTTGAATTACCCAGCATTATCCGGCATTTACATGATGCTGGTGAATTCCTTGTGCAAACATATTCTAATCACTACGATCAGATGCTTTCTTTACTGCTGTTCTTTCACCACTGTCATCTTGACATTGTGCAGAAAGAGCTCAGCACATACTAATCGAAATTATGCTCTCAGCAGCATCTAGGTGTTCGTTATCAGTATATCACTGCAAACTGCAACTGCAAATTTCCCACTTTTTTTCCACTCTTAAAAAAATGGAACAAGGGTCTAAAAAAATTGTGTTTCTGAATTATAGGTATGCTACCTTTAAAGTTATGGTAGGTGATTTGGGAGAGGCTAGTAATATCAAGCTCACTCTGAAAGCCAAACAGTCCTGCCCTCCCTGGATAATGACTGTCCACACCTCCTCCAAAAGATACAAATGGGCGCAAGCAGACCAAAGTCTCAAACAAGAAAATGAGAGAGATTCAAATTACTATTCAGAAAACATTACAATGCAAGGGCATAATCCTGTCTGCACAAACAGAGCATGCAGAGGTACTGGTATGTACATATGTTTATAGCCAGGTAAGGCAGCCTATCATAATATTTGAAATGAACTATTTAATTGGATGAAGAGTTTTTGGGCCTGCCACAGATGATATAAATACAGCACATATAATTAACTTTAAACCACTGAACCAGGAATGCTGTCGAGATGGGAAGAGACTTTCAACTAGCGTAACAAAAAGTTACTTTTAACCAAATCAAAGCACATACAAAAACCTTACCTGACACTACCTGTTTAACACAATACGAAGGTCTGTGGCATAAAATCGACATTAGCACACTGATGTGTTTGTTTTTCTATCTTTGTGTAATCTTTCATGAGTCTAAATATTTGATATTAAAACAATACACATTATGAAGAGCTTTAGTATAGACTTTGAATCTCCCCTATATAACCTGCCTTCAGCAATGACAAACAAAATCAGTAAAGTATGATTTAGAGATTTGAAAGTAAAGAATGCACTGGTGGTCTGATGCAGGGCAAAACTGGGTCACCTGGCTGCATGTAAACATGTAGGCTCTCAACAGCTCTCTCCAGGTGACACCTCATCACCGTGCTGCTAGAATGATGGCTTACACCCGTCTGGCTTGTCAAAACACTGTTTCGCAGGCAATTACCACGGTGGCCAGCCCACCACCGGGTTCGGATGGATGGGCGACACAGCCGGGACAGCAAATTGGCTGGCGTCTGTCAGCGGTTATCTGTATTGCCGGGAACTCGCAGGACGTCTTGTATCTTGCCTGTATCACTTCCAGACAGAATATCTGAAAACAGAGAGAACTACTTTGTGAACAGATGAAATTGTCTATTATCTCAAATGATCTGTTAGAAATCATGTTTCAAAGTAGAAAAACATGATGTTCTTTGCGGGACAAATTTATAAACTGGTTATATATTTACTATTAGAAATAAAGATTCAAATGTTCAAATATGACTGATAAAAATTAATAATAATAAAAAAATAAACAATCAATCAAACAAACAAATAAATACACATTAATAGGCCAGTACATTTTATTTAAAAGGTAAATACTATAAAACATAACCATAAGTAAACCACTTATTTACAAAGTAAATGTATATTATAAGCTATAACAACTTATCTGGCTGTCTGACAGGAAATAGAATGTAAAAAAAAAAAAAAACTAAATACATGTATCACAAGTTTGTTATTTGAAACCAAACATGAACGGATTGCAGCTTTGGTTAAACTTAACATAGTTATTGAGAAAAAGTATGTTTACCAAACGTCGAACAGGGCTGAGCATTCATTCAGCATTCATTTGAACGGACACGTGCACTTCACTTCCTCCAGTGCGCGAGTGTGACTCGCTCTCCCTGCGCGCACACGAGCGTTTCTGTTGTCATGGACACCTTTAAACTTCCGGAATGATGGCGAGACTTCAGAAACTTTACAGTCGGGTTGATCACATCAAAGAGCAATATTTCATCAGAAACAGGTAATGAAATAATGCGAATTATTTATTTATTGTTGTAACGTTACATAAGTGAAAACCCCTAATTTCATAACGTTTATTATCAAGTTCGTTCTTCACTGTTGTTCTTCACAAGAGACAAGAATAGACAAGGATAGCAAAACACATATGGGTTACAATATCTAGGTGATGATAAGATAACACTGTAAAAACTCAGTAAACTCAGTGAAAGCATGTCATGATACAGGATTGCGGAGGAAAACCGACAGAAAGAGAATGAAGCAGCGGTCAGGATTCAGAGCTGGTTCAGGGGCTGTCAAGTGAGAGCTTACCTCAGGTAAGACTAAGCTTTTGTGATCTCCTTTTAACCTGTCAATATTATATGTCAGTTTGGCGAGTTTCAGCATTAATATTTAAACATTATTTGTTCTTTTTTATTTTGAAATACAGTAGGTGACAGTCCTGTTTTAGACTTAGTCATGCTCTAGGTTAAGCTAATAACCTCTGCGGTGTACTTTTCACATATAATCAAAGCCCTTTATTTTAATTACTTATCTGAATGTATTTCATTTTGTATTATTATATTTTTAAGTTGGCTATGAAATATTTTAATAAAGTTCCTCTCATATATTTAATTTTTAAAGTGTTAAAAGACAGACCTGCTGTACCAGGAGCTACGTTGCCAGCAGCATTCAAAAAGTAACATTACTCACGTTTCTGCATGTAAATTTGATGTTAATTTAACCCTCCAGACATGCAAGATGTAGGAAACTCTTTCTTCAGTAAAACATTAGGCTTTTAACTGAAACTTTGGCCATTTAGGATCCACAAAATAGATATAGAAATAGATATAGATATAGGCAAAACAAAATTAATACCAGTGGCTCCTAACAATGCATTTAGGTTTAAAAAAATTCAATCTGTTAAGAAACTGAATTTTATTTATAGTACAATATTTACTGTCTGTTTAAAATGTAGTCATAGAGAGTCCAGGTGATGTATTATTCATAAGATTAGTGTTTTATCCTGGATGCTACACTGCATATTAGAAACCAAACCTTATCAGACAACGCTTCATTACATCCTCTGGAACATTAGCAAAAGCTGTTTCTAAAATAGTTTTAAATCATTTATTTATAACAGTGCCAGTACCTTTTAAAAGTCTATTGAAGGGGGGAAAAGTCACTACTTGAATGGCCTGAGAGTGACCAATCTCTTTAAAGTAGTCTTTTACATTATGTATTTTTGTCAGATTTTTTATAATTTTTTTTTTTACTTTAAAAAAACTAATTTTATAAAGTTGTAATTCACCTCTTAAAGCGTTAAAAGCCAGTAAAAAGGCTTTGGGATAAATCCTCCATAAACTAATGCCACTGAAGCAATGCATGACCACATGCTGCACTCTATAGGTTTGATACTTATATATTGTGTAGGGTAGACAGATGTGTTAATTCTATAATCTCAGCATATACCTGTAAGTGGTCACTAAAGCCTAAATTTAATGCATTTGGTCTTTAAATGCAAGAATTAGCCAGTGCGCAGGGCGCTACAGTGTGTAACCTCAACATATTTCTGTGCAGTGAGCAGACAAACTCCCAGACAGTAGGTTAATTTAGATTACTTTAGTTAATTGATCAATGTGTTAAGTGGCTAATTAAGCTCAATCTAGGCTTCTTGAGTGCAGCTCCAGGGTTGCCACCGTCCCTATACGCATTGATTTTTTGGAGTTATAAATGGCCTTTTGGAAATTGATGGCCATGTTGAGTTCAGAGTTGCTATAGACATGCATTTAGAGGGTGGTTAATGATAAATGCAAATGTACAGTTGTCTGAGGAAAACTTACCATGGATAGGTAGGATAAAAAAGTTTTTTTTGAGGAAGGAAGTTTAATGTTTGAAAGCGTACAGCTATAATCACAGAGTGTTCTTTTATTTTTCAGACATTTGCATAAAAACGCAATATTAATACAGAAAACATGGCGTGGTTTCACTGCTCGGGCACTTTTCAGACAAAGGCTAAAGGTAAGTTGTGGAGACGTGTAATATTGATTATGTTATGATAACCCTCATTAAAATGTAGCAGTTAACAGGCATGCCGTGACTTACACGCATCTAGTGTAAGTTTGTAATTTGACAATTCGTATTGATTTCCAGTGGAATGCTTTTATCTATAGTGCTGTTGATTTGACTTATTTTAATATTTATTGTATCTTAACTTTAATATTTACAATAAAACTCAAACAATTTCATAGTAATACATTTTACATTAGAATGTTTTCAATCAAGACTTAGTTGGAAAATGTTGTAGCAGTTCTAGTAAACTGCTTTCACTGTACAGCTTTCACAGCTGAAGTTTAGTTCAGTTCCTTTAGGAAATCCTTCCTTCCTAAAATGAATTATCATTTAGATCTTTCAGGATTTCCAGTTACGTTAATGTAAAAAAGCCTGAATAATTTGAATAATAACTGAATATAAAAGAGAAAACAAATCCAGGGCTACTATGAAATCTGTCTTCTATAAAAACAAAGGAAGCTCTACATGGTCTATTTGTATTATTCTGATTTCTTGTTACTAGTAATTGAAAATGTGCACCTCTTTATTATCAAGTAGAGCAGCAATATCATGTTTCTTTTTACTTAAGCTCCCAGTGAGTGAATCAATTGTCTTGTGAATATTCCTCTCCATGTTTAGTTGGCCCATCCTCAGCGGCGTTCCATTGATTATCAAACTCAGCGAAGAGCATTTTACCTTCATACATCTCCATTAGTTACCAGTGTGACTTCCATAGATTTTCCCTGCCACGTCTGCATTATGTATTAAGAACAGGCACTTCCCTTCGATACAAAGTATGACTTGCCACTCCACCCTCTTATCTGCTGCTGCGTCTCCATGACTTTTATGTATTATGTATAAAGAGGATTTTATTCCTCGCGTGTTGGGAAAACATCAGAGGGCCCAGTCACAATGTAATGCTATCTCCCTCTCTTCACAGACAGCATATTTTATCATGAAGATGAATTTCTACAATAAGATGGCTGTCAAGGTAAATATTTCTCTTGCTGTTTGGAGAGGGAAAAGTCAGTGGGTCACACATTTGATTTGGATGAAATCTGTAAACAGATATTGCTGGTGTGTGAGATAAAAATCCTGAAATGTAAAGGGAACGTGGTACATAAAAATTTAAATATGACTAAATAAAATATATATTTTGTATATATTGTTTTATATTGTATGTATGTGTTATTTTCTATTGGTGTGATTTTAAAATACATTCATTGACATAATAGAAAAATATATATTTTTATTGGCTAAATTATTAGCCCTCCTATGAAATTGTAATTCTTTTTCAAATATTTTCCAAGTACTATTTAATGGAGAGAAGATTTTTCATCACATTTTTAAACAAAATAGTTTTAATAACTCATTTCTCATCTTTGATAACTCAATAACTCATATTTTATTGTTTTTTTTTTCAGGACACTAGTACAGTATTCAGCTTTTTAAATGCTGTTTAAAGGCTTAACTAGGGGGATTATGTTAGTTAGGTTATTCAGACAAGTCATTGGACAATAGTAGTTTGTTCTTTAGCCAATAGAAAGCATAGTAATATATTTTATAAGAGGGTTAATAATGTTGATCCTAAAACCAATTTTATTCCAGCTAAACTAAAAGAAATAAGGGTAACATTTTATTTCGATTGTCCATTTGAGTATTAGTAGACTGTCTACTTAATATCTGTTGATACTGACATTCAACAGACATTTAACTGACTATAAGAAACTTTGCAAGTACATGTCAAGTTACACTAACCCTACCCCTAACCCCAACCCCATCCTAACAGTCTACTTATAATCTAATGACAATTAGTTGTAATGTGACCTAAATTCAACAAACGGACCATCAAAATAAAGTGTGACCAAAATAAGACTTTCTCCTTAAGAAAAAATGTATGTATAAATAAATATTGTAAAAAATGTCCTTGTTCTGTTAATCATATATTAAGAATTACATTTTACAGGAAGGCTAAAGAATTTGCCTTTAACTGTACAAATTATATAGAGATATTGACTTGCATTGAATTTGTATTGCATATGTAAAAAGTAAATCATTTCACAGTGTTTCTGTTTTTAATGTCAATAACTTAAACACTTTTATAAAAACACACTGTATATTTATTTTTTAAAATACTGTTTTCATTCATAATGGCATAAAAAATGAAGTTAAATATTTGAAGTCAAATACTAAAAAATTTACCATGATATTTTCTCATCTTTTATGAGGCATAACATTGTAAACTCAAAGCTATAGCAGCATGCGCTTTCACAACCTATAAATCAAACACGTTTATATTTGAGTGATACATTGGCACTTTTATAGAGCTATTGCTATGCATAGAAACTTTAGTTTTACAGATGTTTTTCCCGGAGGTGAAACTTTTAAAGAATTTTATTACTCTTACAAAATTTCATAGCATATTGAAGAATGCTGCATTTCTATGGAGGCTTGCATATTTGTACTGTGATGATTGGACATCACAAGAAATGTGAACTGAGGAAGGCATTTAAAAGCAAATCTTCTCTGTTAAATCTCAGGCCCACCCTGTATTCTTTGCTCCCACTTTTGTTATGAGAGTCTAATTTGAAACATGAAGCTTGACCTCCTCTCTGGGGTCACAGAATATGAGACTTAAGGTCCTGTCACCACTTAGAACCAAACAGAAGCTGCTCAACAGGACGGACAGCTTTCATAGGCCTTGTAAAAAATAGAGTGCTATGTCCGGGAAGCACCGGTAATGTAAAAATCTGGCAAAGAGGGAAAAAGAAAAACCGACTGTAAAAACATTCTCTGAAGGATCTGTTTCGAGCACAGACTGGGTGTGTTGCTTGAAGAAAAAAATCGTCAATAGATCTTTACGAGTTTGGAAAGCTCCATGGGAAAGCATGCATGATTGTTTCCTAATGAATGTCACTTAAGTTCTTAAACTGTTGAACCAATTGCTTAAACTGTATTATTGCTTAGATCAGTGGTTCTCAAGCTTTTTTCATCAAGTACCACCTCAAAAAATAAAAAATCTCTCCAAGTACCATCATAATAACCAGTATTTAGGTACAGTAGCATAGTAGGCCTAATTAAGCAGCTACAGCACTGCACAGTTCAAAAACGAGGTAGATTAATTCTTCTAATTAAGAATATTTATTATTGTCAGCCCCTTAAATAAAAGGTTTAGTCTATTAAAATCAATTTACTGATCACATCTGTGTTATCGTACATGTCAAATTATTCAGAGATTCCTCCGCATACCACTAGAAGGAAGCTTGTGTACCACTAGTGGTACACGTACCACAGGTTGAGAACCACTGGCTTAGATGATTGGCCTTTGTCTTTCAAGCTCCTGGTGAAGGCATCAATTACTGTAGGTCAAAATTATTTACTGCATTGTTCTCCCAAAAAATGTGTTTTATTTTTAAGTCTTTCTAAGATGTAGGTGATTTTAAGCTTCAGTAGAAGATTTTTAGTTAAAAATGGCTTTTAGTGATTTATTAAAAAAAAAAACAGATGAATTGCCTTTATTCCACTTTAATCCACAGCCTCTGCAAACAATTCTGAAAACACACTCAAACTAAAGGATAAAATAAGTTATTGATTTGTGTTGTGGATAATAACTTATGATGGTAATGGTAATAATACAGATTTACAGATTGCTATTACTAGCAATTTGCAGATTCTGCAAGTTGTATATGACAGATCTATCTATCTATCTATCTATCTATCTATCTATCTATCTATCCATCCATCCATCCATCCATCCATCCATCCATCCATCCATCCATCCATCCATCCATCCATCCATCCA
>CAIGQQ010033238.1:3418579-3432317 GCA_903798035.1 Danio albolineatus
CCATCCATCCATCCATCCATCCATCCATCCATCCATCCATCCATCCAGATAGATAGATAGATAGATAGATAGATAGATAGATAGATAGATAGATAAAAAAATGAAGTAGAATAAAAATACAGGTTCACAGAGTATAATATTGCTCCTTATAACCCGTGTCCATTAAAGCTGAAAACAAGCAGTCTTGAATCTGTAGTATTGCACTTCTTTTTAGCCATTTCCTTTATCCTATAGTGTTTATTGCACACTTTACCAAAAGCCGATGTGTTCGCCATTTAATAGAAATCAGTGTTTACAAGGGAGGCCCGATTTGTATTAGACCTAATTGAGCAATATGCATCATTGATTTTACTAGTCTAAGAGGTCACAAAGAACTCAGAATCCAAGCTTGCAATTACTTTATTTAAAATTATCTATTGACTACTGATCAATGGCAATTCTTGTTTTGTTTAGTTTTTGCCGTATTATTTTTTCTAAACCTGCTATTGTTTTAAGCACCTAATTAGCCTGAAGGACATCTGTCCTTTTTGTTTTGGGCCCTCAGTGGTGCTGTCATGGTGGCACAAGCTAACACTCTCATTCTTCATGGCCTGACAATGACTGCAAGCTCTACAGTGACAGGGACTTCTTTAATTTGCTCTGACTTTGAGTTGTCTTTTTGCAAATATAACTTCTAAGTACTTTTTCCTTGTCTTTATCATGCATACAGTGTAATAATAAAGGCAAAAACACAACAATAATAATTAGTATGTGTCGAAAAAGTGCACATAATAATAATAATAATAATAATAATAATCAGACATGTAAGGCTAATCAAAAGCCCTATTTTGTTTCCAGATACAACAGAGGTGGCGGGGCTTTTATGTGAGGAAGTATGTACACAATTATTATGCACGCAAAAGGTATTTGGAGGGACTGACGAGGAAGAATGAGCACATCAGGTGAGAGTTAAAATTATTATATTTTTATAAATCATATCTCTGCAAAAAAAAGTAATACTTTTTAAATAATTTTGCATTACATTATACTGTTCACAAATAACCACTGTCTGAAATTCTTGCAAAGACAAAGGAATGTCATGCCTTTAACGGCATGTTTGAGACTTACAGTATATATTAGCAGCATGTCATGCATAAATCGCCTCTGGTAACCTGAAAATGAATAACTTTATGAAATTCAAAATTAGCCTCTGATTTGCGCGTGCCCCCACATTTATATTTAAAAAAAATCCTTTGGGGGCTGTAAGAAGATGCCATCTTTTACTTTTGATAAAAAAGAAGTCACTTTTTAATGTGACCAATACATTTTGTGGGAAAATATCTTAAGGGTCTTGCTAAAATTAAATGTAAATCTGTTAAGTGCTCCTTGGATCAGTGACTCCCAACACCCCGCACCCTCCCTCAATTTCCCTGCTCCAGCCTCTCTTTAAGTGGGAACGTTCTCTTTTAATGGGGTTTCTCACCTATGAATCACGTTAACGCATTGCATTTCTCCATAAAATACTGGGCCATCATCTACAATATTGCACTGATGGAAACTTTTTAAAAAAAATGTATTTATTTATTTTTCAGTCAAATACAAAGATTTAGTGTGTGATAGAAGTAGATGTAATAGGACATGCAAATGCTGTTATCTAGCAGAGTGTAAAAATGTCAATACAATTATTATGTATTTCAGAGTAAAAAAATGCATATTTACCCTAAAAAACATGGTGCAAAATTGGGGATAACATCAGTTATTGGTTATCAATCAGGGACCCCCTTTAAAAAATTAGATGGTTCATGTCAAGAGGCTATCTCATTTAATAAATTAAAATTAAAAGTCAGCATATACCCTACTTAATTTGATTATTGTTTTGATTGACAATCCTAATATTCAACAGACTAACAGAGTCTTATATCAATTCTATCCCTAAATCCAACCACCACAAGAAACACTTTTTATTATTTGAAAAAAACTAATTCTGTATGATTTTAAAAGTGTTTTGTAAAATGGGCATGTCCTCACCTTATACTTGTAATACTTGTGTCATCATGGCAATTTTTGTCCTGATGTCACAAACACAAACTAGTATGCATGTGTACACAGAGATAATGGAATAATAATAATTAAAAATATCTATATTTTCCTAAATTACACTGTTGACATCTTATATTAATCTTTTTTTCCTCAGAATTAAATTATCTCACACATTTGGGTTAACAATTCATATCTCTCTAAGATAAAAGTTGTTCTTTTATCATAGTTGTCATAAGATATACAATTCTGAAACAAACAAATAGCATTAAAATTATGAAAATATCTCTCACAATTGAAAAAAAAAAAGATTTGTGAGATTAAAAAAAAAAAAAACAGTTTTAAGGGCCAATAAAAACAATTAAAAGAAAAAGTTGCAGTGCTGAGAAAATGAAAATATGAATTGAGAGTAGGCATGGGCCGGTATAAGATTCTGACGGTATGATAACCCTGGATAAAAAAATCACGGTTTCACGGTATGACGGTTTTGTGTTTACTGCTCTAAAATATGTTCTTTGTAAATGTCTGGCTAAAAAACAAAACCTTTTTCCCCTTTGAACACAATATATTTTATTTTGAGAAACATTAAAAATATTCTGGGGCAGTAAACATGTCAGACTAAATAATTCAAGTGAATCAGTGGTCTTCTTTCGTTTCAAAAACAGATACCTTTACAATTTACACCTAAAAAACAAACAAAAAAATGTAAATAAAAAAATCCTACTCATACCTTAGGAACGGTATTACAGAAAATGTTGTTGGTATGAAAACCTTGACTTTTCCAAACCGTGGTATACCTTGAACACGGTTATCATCCTATGCCTAATTGAGAGATTCTGAAAGGGGGAAAAACAGGATGTATATTCAGAATTCCAATTGGTGGAATTTATGATTGGTAAAAAAAAAAGACGTAAAAAAAAGAATTTTGAGACGTGGGATAAAAAGCCTATTTGCTAATTTATTATGGTTTAAACAGCTTCATTGGTTTTATGGTTCAGTTAATAATCACAAAATTGGGCAAATAATGTTGATCAGTATATCTGGTCAGTGTTAAACTGTCAAGTACATATCACGTACAACGTCTTTTCTCAGTAAATGTATGATATCTGTCTGGCAGTATTTTCCAAACAACATCCCGTTTTGGTTTGTCTGTCCTTTTCCTTTGACTCTCTCTGTCTCCATCAGTAGATGCTGTGGGTTAGTGCATTAATTAGTTGTTTGTGTAACGCTTCTGAGGTCATGATGAATCAGTCAAAGATGTGAAGTGAAAGATCACCGCACTGATTCTGACAATCTGTTCCACGTTGGTCTCGGGATCACCCACTGACTGATTAGTCACCCCTCAAAGGTCTCAGTGCCAGGATTTTAATCCGAACAGCTTCAGCGCCTGAATAAATTATTCAAAATTTTCCTAATGGTTCCCATTTAGCACGAGCAGTCCAGCACGGCATGCCAATGATAGGAGGCCAGCGATACCAGTGTCAGAACAGCCCTCGTCTCCCATTCTCTCTCCCTGCCAGCGGTGAAGGATCCCTCCCCTCCTCCCCATGCAAAACCATCCGTGTCGTTTCATTAGCTCTAGCTTGACGACGAGGCACGGTATGTTCCGGTGTCCATCTTCATTCAGTTGTCCTTCTCTGCATACCTTAATGAAGTCAAGACCCGGGTTCAGCGCAGCAATTCCACAGCAAGAGTTTGTGCAATGTAACAATTTATCACTTGTCAAGAAGACACTTAAAGTTCCAGCACTTAATAAGGGCTTCCTCTGGGCTTGAGTAATTAGAACTGAGCGGCTTGCATATTTACTAAATGTGGAGTGTCATTGCCACCATGGCCTATTGCCTGCATGAATTATTTCTCTATCTGTAATAAACAGCTGGGTAATTATTACTGCCATAATCAGATAAATTTCTCTCTGTAATGTTTGAGCATGGCAAATCTTTAACTCTTTGGAAGCGCAGGGGGAATTTATGGACTCCCATTGCTCAGGCTACTTTTTTTCCCGTTCTCGTGTCCCTTTCAAGGACATCTGTGAAACTCACTCCTTAACTGCAGGCCTTATTCATTTTTTTTTTCTTTATAAACATTTCATATTATTTAGGGCAGGTCTTTTATCAAAGCAAAACTCCAAAAAACACAGGCCATGCTATGCATATGCTTAATCACACAAATTACTGCATTCATTACAGAGAAGTGTACCAAATCCCATTTTATGGGCAAATTGATCTTGATGTTTTCCACCTTAAAAGCATTTAACTTTTGCTAATTAATCATATGCTGTTTACTTTTTTGACCATTTTTAGTAGGCGGTTCATACTGGTCTTGCAGATTTTTTTTTAGAAATGATTTTACAGTAGTTTGATAATGTACATAAAACTGTACTTTCATTAAAGGGTTATTTCACCACAAAAGGAAAATTCTGCCATCATTTATAATCATTTAATACAGATACTCTATATCATATCTGACAGATTTTTCATTCCTCCACTGAAAGTCTGTTGTTCACCCCAAATTTTCAAATCATTGTTAAAAGAGATATAAATACCCAATAAAATATACCCAATTGAATCCATAAGAATCAATTGGTTTAATTAAAGACTTCTGAAGAGACAGTAACTATAACTAGATATAATTGTGTCTTTTATTTACATTTTTTTATATTGATCAGTGAACGCATACAGAAGCTCAACCATACCAGCTTGACAACAAACCTCATTGGTTCATGTGGAGACTAAGGGCGTACTCACACTATGCTATCCGAACCGTGCTCAGGCCCGTTTCCCAGATAATTTTAGAAGTGTGAGTTCTCTGAACCGGGCTCAGGCACGGTACAGTTGGCCGGCCCTGGTCCGGTTGGAAGAGGTGTGCCTGAGCACGGTTCACTTGGGCTTTGGCGTGGTACGCTTGTAGTGTGAGTGCAAAGCGCGCCTGAGCCCGAAACTGAAGAGGAGATGTGACTTTTGGGAACTGTTTCATATGGATTTATTAATCATTCTTACTGTTTAATGAACGCAGACCCCTCTCTGCATGACAGCTGCGCCTTTAGTAAACCTTCTAATTCCTGCAGCACGAGGACTTTATGATTGTTTATAAGCGTCAGCATTGGTTGATCTGTTCGGCGGAATATTTGACTGTGTGTCACTGCATATCAAATGACTAAATCGATATAATGATATAAAGAAATCACTGAAATCTCCGAGAGCGCTTTTCTTACACTGAACAGCGCATCATCGATGACGTAAGCGTGCTCAGGCCCGAATGCAATGTGATTGCAGGCCGTCAGGGGAGATGGAAGGGGGGACAAGCGTGCTTTGCACTGTACATTGTGTGAGTACACCCTAAAACACATCCCAGCAATCATTTGTTGTGTTTAAAAAAGTCTAATAGACATCTAATATTACGTATAAATATAGAGGGCTTGGCTAAAAGCAAGGCTACATTTGGGCTGTCAGTAAAAATAATAATTAATGTCTGAATAGTCCAAAATTAGACTAGTCATCAAATACACAGTAATGAATGACTACACATCTGAAGTCTGTCTAGTCTGCATAACTGCAATCCCTTCATGTTCATGTAAGTTAACTTATTCATTTTTACAAATTTAAGTGGATTGAACATAAAACAATTAAGTTGTCCCCCCCCCAAAAAACCTTAAGAATTGTGAATCATTTTAGATAAGTAGTTTGAACAAGCAGCAAAAGACATTTTTTAGTGTATTTGAGGACTAGTCTAGTTTTAGGCTATTCTTAGATATATACATTCATTCATTTTCTTTTCGACTTAGTCCTTTATTCATCGGGGGTTGCCACAGCAGAATGAACCACCAACTTATCCAGCATACACTCCTGCATTCACACACATACACTATGGCCAATTTAGCTTATTCAATTTACCTATACTGCATGTCTTTGAACTGTGGAGGAAACCGGAGCACCTGGAGGAAACCCACACAAACACGGGGAGAACATGCAAACTTCACACAGAAATGCCAACTGGCCCAGTCGGGGCTTGAACCAGCCACCTTTTTACTGTGAGGCGATCATGCTATCCACTGTGCCACCGTGACACCCTTCAAAGACGTATATTAGATTTTTATTCAAATTTTAAAAGTAGCCTTGTTGTCAAGCTGCAAGTTTAGATGTCTTTTAGACGTCTATTAAACACACGATTGCTTGGTTTGACAGAAGTAATAGGAATGAATGGGCACTGTCTTCTCCGCTTAAGCTTCTGTGTCCAAATCTGAGGCTGTAACAATGTTCAAAAGATCCATATTTACATGTAAATAAAATCTTTAATTAAAATGACTATCAAATAAAGTAATTGTGTGTGATCAAAATACTTGCATTACATTTTTCAACTCTATTTCAAGTTTCAGAGATCTCACACTTTCAATGAAGGAAAATAAATGTCTCTTATTTGATTCAAAATATGTTCATTTGTTCAGAAGATAATCAAGTATCCTACTGGTCTGAAGTGACATGATGAGTAAACGATGAACCAGCCCTTTAATGTAACCAACAGGCTAGACTGAAGTCCTCTGTAAATGGTATGTGTTTTTGACTGAATGACTACTGTAGGTAAGGGTGATTAGCACCTGGTGGATTCTACAATAAGTGGATGCAATTCAATGGGCGCAGGGTGCTGTGTGTTGTGTAAGGACACACAAAGGTCATCTGTGTTAGCTGCTCCCATGTCTCCCTACTGGCCCATCAACACTAATGAGGTTTGTGTGTTACCCCAGCCTTCTCTTAGACACAGATCGAGATCCCCTTCCACGGTTACAAATCTATTTGGCTTTTGTCCACTACAGTGCAATTAATAATAAGCGGGAGATATAGGTTAGCAAAGGTCACACAGACAATGCGATGCCAAGCGAAGGAAAATGGTGTTTGGTCAGAAAGCGTTTGAACACACAACAGAAAACACACTCACATTCAAGACGACGCTACATTTTTGATTTATCTCCCAACTATTGCAGAAAGAATGATATGAGGAGGTTTTTAAAGTTCAGCAAACAGAGCCAAAAAAACTGTAGCAGGCAGTATTTAGCACATTTTAAGCTCACAATAACTCTTCCTGATTACAAATAGTAGGGAAGTCAGTGGTTACAGATTTCGGTCCCATTTTATATTAAGTGGCCTTACCTAATATGTACTTACACCGAAATGAATAATTTGTTACAGTGTATTTATTGTGTAAATACATGTGTTTACAATGTACTTATGCTTGATTAAATACATCCATGTAATCAATTTCTGTAATTACATTTATAATTACACTGTTGACCATCCCTTACACCTTAACCCACCCTTAAACCTATTCATACCAAACCTGTCCCTAACCCTACCCTCAATAACACCAGAAGTATTCCACAATACATTATGAACACAGTAAGTACGTTGTATTCATTTTTTGAATGTAAGTACATGTAATTAAGGCCACTTAATATAAAGCGAGACCCGGAATTAAAATTTTTGGGTTACTATCAACTGAACTTTTTTTATTTTTTGTATTTATTGTTTGACTCAAATTAGCATTTTATATTTTAATATTTGAAGTATGTGGGCAACACAGTAGCGCAGTAGGTAGTGCTGTCGCCTCACAGCAAGTAGCCTGTTTTGAGCCTCGGCTGGGTCAGTTGGCATTTCTGTGTGGAGTTTACATGTTCTCCCCGTGTTCGCGTGGGTTTCCTCCGGGTGCTCCAGTTTCCCCCACAAGTCCAAAGACATGCAGTACAGATGAATTGGGTAAGCTAAATTGCCCGTAGTGTATGTGTTTGAATGAGTGTATGGATGTTTCCCAGTGATGGGTTGTAGCTGGAAGGGCATCCGCTGCGTAAAACAAATGCTGGATAAGTTGGCGGTTCATTCCGCTGTGGCGAACCTGGATTAATAAAGGGACTAAGCCAAAAAGAAAATGAATGAATGAAATGAAGTTGTGTCTGTTGTGTACTGTATGTCATGTTAATAACAACGATAAGCTCTGGACTTTTCTACGCTAAATTGATCTAAGAGCCAATCACACAGCAGCGTGCAACAGTGAGAATCTAGTGTGTTGATATTAGAGATAGAATATAGAATTTCCGGCCACCGAAAATCTATTGGCCAAAAACATGTTATGCCATTTAATGGACCCTGTAATTTTTGTGGCTTAAGTCATTGTTGGGGAACTCTTTTAAATCTGGAGGTATAAACAACTTATATCAAAATGTATATTGCTTTTGCTCAATATGGAAAATAATTGATGAGATTGCATTTTTGCCATATTGCCCAGCCCTAGTATAAATGCTTATATTTTTGGCTTTAATATTTGTATTGTGTTTATAAAGGCACTAAGCTACTCAATCGACCTGTTTGTGAATATCTATTGTGCTGCTGTCTATTTTTTTTTTTTTTGCTTCATAGAATCATGACTCTCAATGCCTATAAAAATTAATTAAACTAAACTATAGGCATATCATCAAACAAAACCCCTTTGACTTCACATTTACATCACTCCTGCCTGTCATACCTTATGCTTAGTAAAAATACATAAGCATAAACTTGAGCTCTATTGCATCATCATACACAAAACTGACACACAGTTTGTAATTATCAAAAGAATGCTGTATCATATTTGTGTGTTGTCTGTAAAGCTATTTTCTTGCACATCCCACAAGAGTACTGAATGCTGTCTGATGTCTTGGGACTTGAGAAGAGTTTACAGAAGTAGGATTTGGAAAAACTGTGGGTTTATGTGTACTGTTCTCTCCATCCCAGGAGAGACCTGGAGGAATTTGCAGAGCTCCAGAGAAGAGAGAGAGAACGAATCGCACTGGAAAAAGAGGAACAAGAGAAAAAAATCCAGGCTCAGAGACTCCACTTCCTCTTGAGCACTAAACAGGTGAGATGCATGTATATCCTCTACATAAATGCAGGTTCATTTGAGGTCACAGAAACAAAAGGAACGCAGGCGGTGTGGAATATGAAGACCTGCGCTTATTCCTACTGCAAGGCTCCTAACCGGTGCAATCATCTGCTGATATATATATTCTTTTGAGAAATCCCTCTGGCTATAATGTGTCTTGATAATTATGATGAAGTGCTCTAGCCGTTGTTGATTCAGCAGCAGGCACAGGGTGAGCAGATATTTCTTTCTGTGCTCTCTCCTTCTTCATCACAACCTCCTGTGGCTACAGCTCTCTTGCCCAAGTTCGTGCTCTGATCACTGGACGCTTAGTGCCAGCCTGCACCGTGAACAGGGCAAGAGGACATTATGGCCAGCTGCCTGCAGTCTGAGGAAGGAAATCAAGAAATAATACACATCAGCTAATGGCTAATGGACAACAGATGCGAGAGACCACATGCTAGTTAAAAGATGCTTTAGACGAGGGAGAAAGCTGTGTGTAGGACAGGGCTACTGTGACTAGACTAGTTTACTAATCACTTTTTTGCATACTGCGTACCTGACATTTTATTTTGAGACTTTTTTCTGATAGTTTTCCCTGTGTCCCACTGATTATATTATATTTATATTCTACAAATCTGATTAATGAAAATGCTTATAAGTATTATAATATAATTTAGTTTAAATGCTTACGGTCGGTGCGATTTTTAAATGTTTGAAATTTGAAAAGAAAAAAAAACATTACTTCAGTTATCAGCCTCACTTAATCCTTACAAAATCATTCTGGTTTGCTGATTTGATGCTCAAAAATATTTTAATTATTAAAAATTATATAATTTAATTATTATAAGTATTTGTGCTGGTTAATATATCTGTGGAAACAGTGGGAATAAGTCTGTAAAATAACAGAAAATGAACTGGCAGCTTATTACCAGGTTTTTGTACCATAATATACATAATATATAACACCAACCCAGACAACATATCACTTTAAACTATTAAAAATGTCAATAAAAGTCCACTTTTCAACATTGAAAGCCTTTGAAGGAACGATCAAGGTCCCATAATGAAAAAAATCAATTTACAGATATTTTTTTACACTGGACTTTCAAATTACAATTTTGAATTGTATATTACATTACAAGATTGGATTAGAGCCTAAGAGAGAAACAAATACTGGAAATTATATATTTATTTATATTATATATTTATCTTGTCAACCACAGTGGTTGTTAGAATCCAGTAAGCAAACCATTATATTATATTATATTATATTATATTATATTATATTATATTATATTATATTATATTATATTATATTATATTATATTATATTATGGTGACATGGTGGCGTAGTAGGTAGTGCTGTCACCTCACAGCAAGAAGGTCGCTGGTTTGAGCCTTTGCTAGGTCAGTTGGCATTTCTGTGTGGAGTTTGCATGTTCTCCCCATGGTTGTGTGGGTTTCCTCCAGGTGCTCTGGTTTCCCCCACAGTCCAAAGATATGCAGTACAGGTGAATTGGATAGGCTAAGTTGTCCGTAGTGTATGAGTGTGAATGAGAATGTATGGATGTTTCCCTGAGATAGGTTGTGGCTGGAAGGGCATCCGCTGCGTAAAACAAATGCTGGATAAGTTGGCAGTTCATTCCGCTGTGGCGACCCCGGATGATTAAAGGGACTAAGCCGAAAAGAAAATGAATCTTTATCTTTGGACTTGTGGGGGAAACCGGAGCACCCGGAGGAAACCACACAACCACGGGGAGAACATGCAAACTCCACACAGAAATGCCAACTGACCCAGCCGAGGCTCGAACCAGCGACCTTCTTGCTGTGAGGCGAACCTGCTACTCACTACGCCACCGTGGCGCCTATATTATATTATATTATTCATTCATTTTCTTGTCGGCTTAGTCCCTTTATTAATCTGGGGTCGCCACAGCGGAATCAACCGCCAACTTATCCAGCATATTTTTTACGCAGCGGATGCCCTTCCAGCCGCAACCCATCTCTGGGAAACATCCATACACACTCATACACTACGGACAATTTAGCCTATCCAATTCACCTGTACCACATGTCTTTGGACTTGTGGGAGAAACCGGAGCACCCGGAGGAAACCCACGCAACCACGGGGAGAACATGCAAACTCCACACAGAAATGCCAACTGACCCAGCCGAGGCTGGAACTAGCGACCTTCTTGCTGTGAGGCGAACGTGCTAATCACTAGGCCACCGTGGCGCCCATATTATATTATATTATATTATATTATATTATTTTATATTATATTATATTATATTATATTATATTATATTATATCTGCATATGTAAAGCCTGAATGTATAATGAATATGACCAGAACATCATTGATCGAATAAATTAATGAAATATCCAAAAGAGGAACATAATTGAAACCTCAGAGCTCAAACTCAGGCTTAAGTGCTTGTCAGTGCAGGAAAGGTTTAACTCTCCTCCGAGTTTCTGACTCTCAGCTTTCCCCCTCCCTGTTTTTCTCATTCTCACTCTCGGTGTCTCTACGCTGGGCAACTTATGTTCCCACAGTCTGACCTTGTCTCAGTGAAATGGATGGGTCTCCCATGGTTCATCGTTAACCAGAGAAAATTCCGCTGGACAAAAGTGGCTGTGCTGACATAGATGTAGTTCCTCGGTACGAGGGTCAACATCATTGCTCTTTTCCTGTAAGTCCGAGGCAAGTTGGGAGTTTGTGGTGTACCCCCCACCATGTGACACCCAAAGCTATACTGCACCTATGCAGGAGCTTTACCAACGTGTATCTGCTAGTTCATTTGTGACGTATGCAATACTGTTTCTGGGTCTAAGCTTTTACTCGTTTGAATTGAGAAATTCAATATGTTTATGACCACTGGTAAAGACATATATAACAATAAATTGAGTATTTTACAAAGATTTTAGCTAGTGATAGAGCATTTGGACCTGGAAACCTTTGAGTGTGAAGTCAAACTTAGCAAGCGAATTACCTGTGCTAGTTATTAGTATATACAACATAATAACAAAGCTTCTAATTAGGGAAGCGTTTGATTAAAGACTAATTGTTCTTGCTGTTATACCACAGACCAAGCACCACCGAAGTGCTTCGGTAAGATGAGACGGCTCGTAGTTAGCTAGCAGACATTTACGCTAGCAGACATGACACATGCCAGAGTGATGGATGTGTGTCCATTCAGGGGAGGTGACAAGTATAATTGTTTTGCTGTGGTCGACCGATTAAAGTGGGTTCCTTTTCCTCAGAGCTAAATGTGTTTTGCTGTAAGTTTTGCATGGATACCTGTGATGAGAGATACAATGGAAGCTGTTAGCAGTCCATTGCTAGCAAATGGGTTAGGTTTGAAGGTTTCTCTGCAGGTTTAAGGGCAGTCATTTACAGACACACACGTTCTCTTCATTATGTTAACGGAAGCATAACATTGTTTGTTCCCCTTTTTTTGTGTCTGTGTTTGTGTGCTCATCTTAGTGCCCAGGTGTTTTCAATTCACCGTTCAGAGCAGAGCCCGATGAGATGGAGCTGAGATTGAGAAGAGTGAAACCGCTTCTGGTGCGCTCGGCTCCTAAAGAGAGGAAAACCCCAAATATAACCCCTGATCTCTCCAGTCTAATGCCAAACAGAGAGCGTCTGCCGCCCATTCATAAAAAGACACAGGTGAGACATTTCCCAATATTTCCTGAGAGTAGTTTGTACAGAAATGAAAATTCTGTCATTATTTACTCACTCACATGCTGTTCCAATATTTCCAAAATGATTGGTCTTCTTTCTTTAGTGCAACGTAAAAGGACGTCAGAATGGATTCATAAAATATGTCCATATGACTTGTGTGATTTTCAACTCATTTAAGAAGTGATGCATGGATAGAATAAGTTATTTAATCAAAATCTTGATTTGCATACTTGCCATTCTTGTTGTTTTGAGTAGTGTTGTCTAATTAGCAAACAATTAGTTCTTATGAGCAACAACTTATCTAGATCTAAAGATAATCCAATGTATCATTGTATGGATTTTTTTTTGCTAACTGTGTACATGTATATTGTTTCACCCAAAATATTCTAAAAAACATGGAAAATGTTCTATTATTTATTTCTGCAAACACAGTATATACTCTAAATTATTATTTGTTTTTATTTACATTTTTGAAGACACTTTAACAATAGTTGTGTTTTTGACTGAAACATTTTATTTAAAACATGCTTATCAGTGGTAAATAAAAAAAATAATAACTTTCGACTGGTCCTTTACTTTGTATAATTAATCATGATATAATATTATATTATTTATTCATTCATTTTCTTTTCGGCTTAGTTCCTTTGTTAATCTGGGGTCGCCACAGCGGAATGAACCGCCAACTTATCCAGCATATGTTTTATGCAGCAGATGCCCTTCCAGCTGCAACCCAGTACTGGAAAACACCCTTGCATTCACTCCCACACATACACTACGGCCAATTTAGTTTATTCAATTCACCTGTACCGCATGTCTTTGAACTGTGGGGGAAACTGGAGCACCCAGAGGAAACCCACGCCAACATGGGGAGAACATGCAAACTCCACAGAGAAATGCTAACAGACCCAGCTGGGGCTTCTTGCTGTGAGGCAACATCGCTACCCACTGCACCATCGTGTCGCCCTATTATTACTCATTCATTTTCTTTTCGGCTTAGTCCCTTTATTAATCTGGGGTTTGCCACAGCGGAATGATCCGCCAACTTATCCAGTATATATTTTACACAGCAGATGACCTACCAGCCGCAACCTGTCTTATTATTATATTATATTATATTATATTATATTATATTATATTATATTATA